>VXBQ01000761.1:0-10911 GCA_013400175.1 Phainopepla nitens | reverse complement strand
TGAGGAAAAACTGTGCACAAAACCCAGTACTTTTGTGTTCTATATGTGCTTAAAAGTGGCAAAAGTGAATGCCATTGCTGGGTTCCATTTTGGTCCGGACCACATAAGGAGAAGATAAGATCTATTGAGTGAGCAGTCCCTGCTGCAGTTCCATTTCAATCCTGCCTCTTTGAAACTGACAGTTTAGGACGATGCTTAGGGCTGAGAAAGAATGTGCCCATAAGCAGGGTGTGTGCTCGTAGTTTGAGGGGTGCAGGTGGAATTGTAGGCAGTGAGATATTTCTCAGCCTGCACTTTTGTGACCTCTGTTTTTTCAGATTTTTTTTTAGTTTGTGAAAAGAGTGAAAAACTTTGTTAAGGCAAAGGAGTTTGTGTTTCCCATTGAGTGTGGTGCAAAGAAGAGCATGCAGTTAGGAAAGGAAGGTCAGGGAAATCTCTTTGTTGTGGCACAATCGATTTGAGAGCCGGGAGAGACAGAGATTTGCTCGGCAGTCGGGTGTTTCTATCTGAGCCTGCTGCGTTTCCTTCTTTTCCGGGTCAACAGCGCCGTCGTATGGTTGTTTTATGAGTGCAGAAAGTACCCAGGAAAAAGGAAAGCTCCTTCCTCGCCCGGCCCCATTCATGCGGGGGCCGTTCAGGGAAGAGCTCTGCTGTGGATCCTGGCTCTTGGAGACTGAGAGAATGTGCTCCTGCATGTAGCAGGGAAGGAAGAGAAATCGTTTCCTTGTTGGCTGAGCAGTTTAAAAGCTGAAAAAAAAAAAGAAATCAGCAATAGCAGCACAGCCTCCTCCTTTTGTAATGTTTTCTGTGTGATCAGCTGCTCAACATGTAACTCATACCCACCGAACCACATCCACCTCCCTGAAGACATGCACATGCTCTCAAGCTCTAGGTACCATCCTACCTTCTCAATCACACAGATTCCAAGCCCCTTCAAAACATCCAGCAGTTCTTTGCAAAAAAAAGGTAGTACAACAAAAAGCCCATTTCATAGCCCCTTTGCTGTATTTAAACTAGTATTTAAACTAGACAAAGCACACTAGTGATTCACACTTTCCTTCTCTACTACATCTATAGCATCAACATATTCTCGCAAAGTGGCTGAGTCCATCTTTACAACGAAGCGTTTCCAGCTGCAGTTCAGATCGAGAGACGAGAAAGGCGTTTGCTGCCCTACCTTCTTCCCTGTGAAACCCAATATCAGCAGCTCAATCACTTTCACACACTTTCCGTGTTGCTGAGTCCAGGCACAGAGATGGCAGTGCCAGGACAGAAGATGTTCTTAATATATCTGTTCTTAATATATCCGTTCTTAATATATCCCCTTTCTTTAGCAGCATTTAAGTTGAGCATAATGAACTGCCGGTCTGTATTTTCTTTTCCAGATAGACTTGCTCTCATATTATTATCTTACACTTTCCTTGCAAATGTCCATCAGCTGCATCTGCAGATAAAAGCTATAGAAGTAGAAGCAAGAGCAGGGCTGCATCTTCCCCTTGTGCCACATCAAATTCACTGATGCCCTCTCCCTATCTTTTTTCTGCTGCTTCTATCATTGTGTTTGGATCTCAGAGTCTGAAGGTTAGGGCAGTTGTTTCCATAGAAGGCAGGAAGAGGAATAAGTAGCAGCAAAAGTAGCTCTCGTTGAACTACCTCCTTTATGACTGCCACTGTGAATTTGACTGGCAGCCAGTCACTTTGCAGCCAGTTGCAGGTATGCATATCTTGCAGCCAAGTATACTGCACACACCAGCCTCGTGCTCTGTGGCTTCATTCTTTGCCTCCAAACAGGACTGAAGCGCAACGATTGATATTCAGCATTGCTGCTTTTCAGCTCATACATGATACAGAACTACTGTGTTTTTTGAACAGTTTTTCCTCAGCTTTAGGTACACTTATAGACTTCCTTTTCTGCAGAATCCAAACTCTTCATGTTGCTCGCTCAGTGAATGTGTCAGGAGAGAAGGACTTTCTGGATTAGTCGTTCTATGTACAAGACACGAAACCAAACATAATTCGATAAATGAGAAAGGGATAGGAAAGACATGCTTTTGTTTTGGCACATTATTCTGCACAAAACATCTCTGTGCAAAACCTCTCTCCCAAGTGTTAGTCCTTGTGAGGCTGTAATTTGCTCAGGGGTACTTCAAGGTGAAGACAACCAAGCAAAGAGAGCAGTGAATCTGCTGGCGCTTTGCAGGTTATAAAAGAACAGGGACAACCCCTTGAGTGTTGTGCAAATAAAACTTTAAGAGCAAGTTCCAGACAAGCTTTTTGTCCTGACACAGTTCTCTGTGCGAGAAGTAGCCCGGAAGCATTCCATTTAAAATCAGACTACAAGAGAAGCGGAATGATGTGCTACATATTGTAGCACATCAGTGTACTGATGTGTACTGCCCAGGCGTGTTTCAGCAGATGTAAAGCTTTGGAGTACTTCGCTGCCAGAATTGTTCTGTGAGTAAAGTAGAGCACAATTCGCCTCCAAGAGAATGAAAGACAGACATGATTCAAAAGGCAAAAAACAAAGCCACAAAGCATGGGGCTGGTGTGTTCAGCATTCTGACTGCAAGACATGCATGACTGCCACTGGCCCACCAGCTGAATTCATGATTGCAATCCTAAGGGGGCAGTTCAAAATAGCTATTTGTGCTACTACCTATTCCACTTCGTGCCCTCTATGGAAACAATGGAGATTACCTTCAGATTCTGAGGTCCAAACAAAATGATAGATGGAGTGGAGATTGGATAGGCAGTGCATGGATGAGTTTGATGTGGCTTATGTGCGGCACTGGGAAGTTGCAGCTCTGCACTTGCTTTTATTTTTATAGCCTTTATAGGCACAGCTGCTGGACATTTGCAGTGGGGTGAAAAAGTGACAGCAGGTCTATCTGGAAAAGAAAATACAGACCGGCAGTTCATTATGCTCAACTTAAATGCTGCTAAAGAAAGGGGATATATTAAGAACGGATATATTAAGAACAGATATATTAAGAACATCTTCTGTCCTGGCACTGCCATCTCTGTGCCTGGACTCAGCAACACGGAAAGTGTGTGAAAGTGATTGAGCTGCTGATATTGGGTTTCATAGGGAAGAAGGTAGGGCAGCAAACGCCTTTCTCGTCTCTCGATCTGAACTGCAGCTGGAAACGCTTCGTTGTAAAGATGGACTCAGCCACTTTGCGAGAATATGTTGATGCTATAGATGTAGTAGAGAAGGAAAGTGTGAATCACTAGTGTGCTTTGTCTAGTTTAAATACTAGTTTAAATACAGCAAAGGGGCTATGAAATGGGCTTTTTGTNTTTTTTTTTTTTTTTCAGCTTTTAAACTGCTCAGCCAACAAATAAACGATTTCTCTTCCTTCCCTACTACATGTAGGAGCACATTCTCTCAGTCTCCAAGAGCCAGGATCCACAGCAGAGCTCTTCCCCGAACAGCCCCCGCACTGTCTATGCTCATAAAACAACCATACGATAGCGCTGTTGACCCGGAAAAGAAGGAAAGGCAGCTAACCCAGATCGAATTCTCTGAGTGCGGAGCCAATTCGCAAATGTCCCTGCTCTCAAATGTACTCTGTCAGCACAAAATGATTTCCCTGATCTTCCCCTTCTAACTGCATACTTTTCTTTGCACCACACTCAATGAGAATCACGGGCTCCTTTGCCTTAAAGTTTTTCACTCTTTCAGTGTCCTCTAACAAACTAAAACAAAAATCTGGAAAAAACAGAGTTCACAAAAGTGCCAGCTGAGAAAAATCTTCCTGCCTACTTCTCCAACTGCACCCAAACTCCAAGCACACATGCTGCTATGGGCTCTTTCCTTCTCAGCTCTAGGTATCATCCTAAGCTTTCACTTGCACTGAGTCAAGATCCAAACGAAACAGCTCAAGGGACTGCACGCACACTGAAGTTACCAGGACAAAAGCCTCAACAGCTTGGCATCTGCATTCCCACTGAATATTCAACAGCTCATGCCAGGGAATTGCCTATTGGGAAAAGCTTTTAAATTCACTAAGACTGCCCAAAGTGCACATCCAAACTGGCTTTCTTTGTCAAAGAGAAGAACAAGAAGCCCGTCTCAAAAGAAATGGCATTCTCTCCTCCAAAATACAAAACATCCAGGGCCTAATCCACATCCAGTATTGAATGTATCCAAGAAATGTTCCTACACAGAACAGGCCAGGACAGAAATATCTTGCTGGACTACTCCTCGCCACGATACCTTTAACATCTGCTCCAACAACACTGGCAGTATATCTTTTGCTTCCCAAGGAAAGGCATGAAAAACTACTTGGCCTTGCCTTGTCTTCATTACCATTCCTAGTTTTTCTTAGCTTACCCTTGCTCTGTTTGCCTTGCCTATTTCTACCTTGATGGGCCCTACCTACAACTTCCTTGCTCTGCTTTGCCTTGACTACTACTATTTGTCTTGCCCTCCATGCAGGCAATGCAATGCAAGCCACGTGTAGGCAGTTGTAGGCAAGACAAAGGGAGAGGTAGGTAAAGCCAGAGCAGTGAGGGGAAAGCAAATGGAGTGGTAGGCGAGAGAAGGTCCAGAAATTCTAAAGCAACACTGGGGATAGGAAGGTAAGCCCAGCAATGGTTAGGCCAGGAAGAAACAGAAAGAGCTAGGCAAGGCCGTGGAGGAAAGCATTAGGCAAGTTGAGGGTGAGGCATGCACACGCAAAGGAATGCAAGGCTAGGGAGAGTTAGAAGGGCAAGGCAAGGAAACTCTTGGGTTAGCAAGGCAAGGCAAGGCAGGTGGGAGGTACATTCAAGGATTGCTGGTGTTCGAAAGTGACCAGGACAGAATGTTTTGTCCAGCCTTGATCTCATGTGGGCTGACTCTAATCTTCACCTAAAACACTTAGTTTACCTGCTATCCTTCATATGCAAAAGACTTGTCATTCTGGTCCTGGAGCCCAGGGGCGAAATGCGAATTGCCTGTCCAAACTTCAAGACATGAATGGATTGGTGCTCGACAATAACTCCCCAGACAGATCAGTCTGGCAGCACATGTCCTCCGCTGGGATTCCTCTCTTGTCATCCTGAATCACTGGGGACACATGAGAGCTTTGAGAGTCATAGGAGGAGCAGACAGGTCAGCGCAAGGCTAGGAAATGTACTAAAAAGGGGTCTTGAATCCCAGGTGGGAGAAAGGGGAGCAAGCTAGTGCAAGGCAAAGAAGAGGTTCAGGGGCAAGGCAAGACAAGCAGTGGCTTTGCAAGGCAAGGCAACACAGGTGCTCGAAGGAGAAGCAAAGGCAAGACTGGACCTGAACAAAGGGGTAAGGAAGTCAGGTGGAGGATGGGTGAGCAAAACAATCCAAGGCAGTGCAGAAAATTTGTGTGTGGAGGGTTGTGTGCTGAGCTGTGTGGGGTACGTGTATGTCTGTGTGTGGGATGGGGAGTGTTTGTGCAGGTGTCGTGGGCAGGATGTGGTGCCAGTGAGAGCAACCCCACCACCAAGAATATGTGGGAGAGAAAGGAGTCAGACAAATATGTCTTTACAAACAGACCACGTGGATCTGCTAGTAGACAAGGCTAGTAACTTACAGACAGTGAAGTAACAGAAGAAACTCTTAGTTTTAGAAACTGCTACTAATCAACACAGACTGTGGCTCAGCAAAGGTTGTGTTAAATTCCTGAACCTAGAGCAACAGAAGACTCAATAGAATTAGGAAGAGTTTCTTTTTCTTTCTTTTGTATAACAAAAGGAGGATGCATATTAGAATGGGGCATGGAGTAGGCGATTTGGGAAGTCTGTACCTTCTGATTACCTCAGCCAATAGGGAAAGGAAGAGGATGATGCAGCAGGGAACTTAGGATAAAAAGGGAACTGCATCCCTCAACCATTTGAGAGACCCTATGGCAAATGCCTCATGACCTCTCCATTCAAATAAAGTTACAGGATTCCTCTGTCTCCTTTTTGGACATAAACCTCTGACACTGGGGATTAATTTTCCTAACAAAATGGGAGCTCATCTGGATCCTTCGACTGTCCTGGGGCAGTGAGCGGAGCTGAAGGTGCCCTTCACTCAGGTCTGATGATCAGTTCCTTTTGGTGGATGCTGGCACTGGGCAAGTGATTTGGTACCTTATAGGGTCCACTTGAGACAGAGGAGTGGTGGACCATGGGATCTGTGAAGAGTCCACAGGGAAGGACCATAGAATATCTCACCAGTCAATGGGATTTTCAGGGAGTAAACCTGAGAGGGCACCCATGGAGGGTAGCACAGGTAAAGCTAGGTCCTGGCAAAAAGGATGACGTTCCCAAAATATCTCCAAAGAATCCCTTGTCAGAATGTTGACGTAGTTTGCACATTCTCACAGAGGTAGACAATCCATGCCTGGGGAGGCAATAAGGGGAGTCAAAAAGCGGTCTCAGTCACAGGGCACATATGGTGTTGGCATGTTGGGAAAGGATTGGTTGAAGTAGAATGTGTCTGAATATGATTAAGGCAAATAGCTGCAGAAAGAATTTATCCCCAAAATTTGTCAATTGATCCAGGGCCAGCTGCAAGGGGCCACATTTCAACTGGTTCTAGTGTATTGCAGAAAGGGTAAACACAAAGAGGAGTAAGGGCTATCTGGGAAATGAGGATTATATGTGGAAGGATAAGGATTTTCTTTGGGTTACTGGAGAAACAAACTATTTGTTTCAACACTTGTTTTCAACAAAGGATGAGCACTCACAGGCAGTAGCAGGGGTTGGAGGGTAGAGGAAGGGCAGAATAAGCCCTTGAATGAATTGGTTAGTAAGATACAGCAAGTGTATGTAAGAAGGGATGAGGAGAAGGTGAAGGCAAAGGTGATGGGACAGTTCTTACTGCTACGGGGGATAAACCACTGGGTCTCAGGGGTCTCTGGGACAGAAGAAAGGGATTAGCCACAAGGATGGGGCACAGGTATTGCCTCCTCAGTAAGGAGAGAGTCTCCTGAAAAAGCGTCTTGGAAGAAATCAGTGTACTATCTGCAGAGACACTTAAAGCGAAATTGTCTGCAGAAACAACTGGATCATCAGGAGGAAGAAGCCCAGAGATTAATGGAGATGATGGATTGTTACGGATGTCAGGAGTTTCCATTATACCAGAGACCCCACCACCCTGGAGGTCTTGATAACATTTAGGGTGGGTCTGGACCAGGACGAGGTGTTTTCTGATAGACACAGGGGCCTCTCGCTCCACTCTGAATTTCATCCCTAAAGGAAAAATTGTAAAGAAGTTCTTTAATTACTCAGGGGGTAAGTAGAAAAGAAGTGTTAATATGCTTCATTCAACCACAATTAGTACATTTGGGGGTAAGGTTTGAAATGCCTGAATTTCTGTTTGTTCCTATTTGTAATTATAAGTTACTGGGTAGGAATTTGCTGGCTACATTGGGAATGCAAAACAACATTGTAAAAAGTGATATAGAAGGGAACACTATTAGAACTTTGTATCAAATGTGTGAGAAGGTAAATGCTGCATAAGCCCACAAGTGTGGGCAGTCCCGGGGAAATCTGCAAACCGGACAGCGGAGCCTATCAAAACTACTTTGAAGCAACCAGGACAAGTGGTGTCTAAAGTGCAATATCCTCATTTCAAGGGAGGGAAAAAAGGAGTTACAACCTGTTACAAAGTCCCTGTTAAAGGTAGGTCTTTCGGAGCTATGCATATCTACTTATAATATTCCTGTCCTGCCAGTTAAGAAACTGCGTGAATGGACACCAGAAGGAAAGCAGAATTTTAAAGAGTTAGAAAAAAACCTGTGAGATTAACTGAAGCTCCTGTCCTAGTCCTTCTTTTCCCGACAGGGAAAAAGAATTTGGATTATATGTGGATGTTAAACAGGACCACACTAAAAGGATTTTAATATGGGAACATAGGGGAACACCGCAGCCTGTTCTAAGATGTTAGACGCCATGGTCTGGAGGCTGGCTTCATTGTGTGCAGAGTTTTGCAATCATAGCTTTAAAGTGGTTATTACAGTCTAAAACTTATTTAATGGGACAGAAAGATTTAAGATTGAGAAGTGGGGAAGGGTTTAACTCAGCCTCCTGTTTGAACAGTCCTGGAGAGGGAGCTGGGAAGAAACCCAGACTACATTTAAGTGATAGACCTCCTGACCTGGGCTAGCAATTATTTACAAGACACTCCCTGGTCTAAGAGAGAAAATCAAGTCTTCAGGGGTAATAGAAGGGAAGCAAGTTACAGGAGACATTATTAAGGGAAGGGGATTAGATGAAGGAAGGATGTTGCTGCCCACATGGTCAGCTCTGACATGCAGAGCAGCTGTATGTGCTTGTAAGAGCCTGTGAACTGACATTCTTACTGATTCGAAGTATGGATGTGGAGTAGTACATGCGTTTAGAAAACTGTGGGAGGAAAGAGGTTTATTAACCTGCAAGAGAAAAACATTAGCTCAGCAGAGCTTAATTACTCCTCTATTGGAGGCGTGAATTTACCAAAAATTGTAGCCATAATGTATGTTAGAGGACATCAGGCAGGGTACTCAGAGGAGGCAATAGGTAATCGATTGGCAGGTGAAAAACTCAGAAAGCTACACTTTTGCCAGAGCTCTGGAAGACTGCCTCTTTGCTTCCAGTGACTCAATCACTGCCATAGAAACTGTCTTTTCCACCAAAGGAGCTGCAGATAGTTAAAAATGGTGGGGCAAATAAAAAAGAAGATAATTGGTTTATAAGAGATGGCAAAGAATATATACCAGAAGCTTTGGCCCTACAAGTAGTAGAACAACTCCATGAAGTTCTTAAGGACTGACAGTAGCCTTCCTCAAGATGTATGTTGCTGTTGTTGTGAGTCTTTTTAGTCAGGCAAAACCAGCTGTTGAAGGTTGTTTGATTTGTGCTAAAGCCACTAAGAGTGTTACAAAGAAAACTGCCAAGGGAGAGAGGTCTTGGGCTGTCTGTCCCTTCCAAAGATGCCAAGTGGATTTCCTTGAGATGCTTCAAGTGGGAAGGCTTAAATATCTGCTGGTCAACTAACAAGGTGTTTGCATTTCCAACTACTTCAGCAACTACAGCATCAATTATTAAGGTATTTTTAAACAAATAATTACAACACACAGCATTGTAGAAGCTATAGCTTCAGACAGGAGAACTCACTTTACAGGAAAGATCCTTCAAGGGGATATTGTGGCAGCTGTAGCTGGTCTATCGCTGCACTAAGAATTTGGCCATAACAGACAGTCATTGGTCTAGCTAGCTCTTTTTTTCATTAGAAATAAACAGATCCCCAGGCATGTCATTGATAGAACAGGTTCAGACTCAAGCAGGGGACCTCAGCCAAGCCCTCTGAACCACAGATGCACTCTTATCATTGGCCAGGAGCTGGGCAGACCTAAGACCTTTTTCCAATCATCTATGTATGAGCGGGAAATTCAAAGCCCCTGTAAAAAAGGGTACCTTACAATAAATGCTGGCTATTGCTCATGATCTGCCAGTCTATATGTATCACTGTTCCTGTCTCCAACATCAAAGTGGTAGGTTATGGCTACTTTAGGGAAACAAGGGATCCTTCATACCCCTGGCACCATTAGAGCTTGTGTTGGATGGAAAAAAAAATGAATACAGAAATAAAGAAACACTTTTTGAAGCTGGTAATAGAAAACAAGATGCTGCAGGAAGGGCTTTTGTCATTGGCTTTGGCAAGAATGAGGGCCAGACCTCAGAAGAGAGATTCTCCTCAGACGAGAGATTCAGTTCTTCTTTTGAATATTTTTTTTTTAATTCCTTACCCAGGTAATTCTCAGCCTACTGGGGGAAGGAAATAAGTGATGTATATTTAAAACAATATTTGGCCAGGATACTGCCTCTTATGAAATCTCCTTCAACAGGAAACTCAGCTGGCACATCCTCTGCCTTTGGACTCTGCTGTTCATAACATCCAACCAGGGGATTTAGTCCTGATTAAGGAGCAGAAAGAAGCATTACTGGTGGTGAAGTGGCGTGGACCTTTCCAAGTGTTACTGACCACAGAAACAGCTATAAAGGCAGCTGAACACAGGTGGACCCATCACACTCTGGTCAAGGTCTCTAAGGCCCCAGAGATTTGGACATCTCAGTATCGCTTTGATGTTGGAGATTGGAATGCGATATATACCAAGATCATGCAACAACAGCCAACATTTATTGAAAAGGTAGCCCCTTTTATGAGGTCTTCAAATTTCCCACTCATTCACAGATGATTGGACAAAGGTCTTAGCTCCGCCTACCTCCTGGCCAATGAGATGGGTGCAACTGTGGTTCAGAGGGATTGGCTAAGGTCCCTTGCTTGAGTTTGAACCCATGTCTGGGGACTTGTTTGCTTCTAAGAAGCTAATGAGCTAGCTGGTCAAGTAAGTGTCTGTCAAGACCGAATTGTTTGTGCAGCTATAGACCAGCTATAGCTGACACATCTCAGCTGGCAGAGAAGGACAGAAGGCCATGACTGACACTCCACAGGAGTGGACCGGAGCAGCAGCCAGCGCATCGATATCAGGGATAGCCCCATGTGCCTACCCACACACTGTCTACTGAAGTAGTACGTATGGGTATCCCTTCTTTACAATCTCCACTCACTGGGGAGCTACTGCTTGCTGCCATTGTTTTCTTTATCTTAAGTGGTTTCTGTGCCTTCACTCACCACCAGGTGGTGCAGAAGATAAGGAGAAAATTAGACTTAGGTCAGAATATTTTCCTTACTAATTCTACTTTTATATTGTCAGCTAAGTTTAGGCCAGGAGTGAAAGAATCAATTTGTGGCCTTAGGAGAAGTAGCATGAGTTTTTAACCTTAGCAAATCATGGGTCTGGGGAGAGCCAGGAGGATCTGAAGCATGGCCATGGGTGAATAGCCCAGTTGAGCCTAAACGGTGGGTCAACATCCTAAATGAGGTCCATAATGGGATGCAATTTGGGGACAAAGAAGGAAGTC
>VXBQ01000760.1:80168-100301 GCA_013400175.1 Phainopepla nitens | reverse complement strand
TAGAAAGTATGCTTAGTTGTAGTGGTAAGTCAAGTGTTTACTGAAAAAATAAGTCTGTCAGGTGGAGTATATTTTAACAGTTGTATTTATTCCATTTACCCACGTGTTTTAGGTTTAGATTATGGTAAGTACTTTATTAAAAATGAGTTATGTAAATAATAAAATTGTTTTCAGATTATATTACTATTACTATTACTATTCGTTTTGATGCAACTAAGATGGCAAAGGACAGACATCATTATGTTGAAATTGCTTTTCAAATTTCACTCAAAAAATCTGATGTTACTTACATAATACAGTGTTAATAAAGATGTTTCCCAGAAGATCCCAGCAGCTGTCTTTGGCAAAAACACTTCATCGGTTTAATCAGCTGAGTTCCATTTAGAGTAGCCTAGGAAAAATAGGGTGTGTTAGAGAGAAGAGGGATCCAGGGAGAGCAGGTGGAATTTTTGTCAAATTTTCTCCTGTAAACTCAAGAGTAGCTCTTCCCGATGAAAAGGAAATAATGAAAAGGTGAATAAAGGTTCTGTGTGGATATATAGGAAGCTGCTGACAAAATCCAGACATAAAATGGACATTTACAAGAGATGAGAGCAGAGTTTGTGACCCAGTCAGACCACAGAGGCTCTATCTGAGTATGCAGGGGCAAGGATGAAGTTAGGAAAGCCAAAGCCCGTATGTGGAGTTGAATCTGGGGTGTGAAGGGCAGCAAGAAGAAGGGCTTGTACAGGTGTATCAGCAAGAAAAGGAAAAGAAGGAAAAATGTGAGTCTTCTACTGGATGGGGTTGAGAATCAAGTGACAGAGGATGCAGTACAGGCACTTGCTGTGTGCTTTGCCTTGGTCTTTTACTGGTAAATGTTGCCTTCAGGAGCCCCAGGTGCAACCCACCAGAGGGAAAGTCTGGCTCAAGGAAGACTTACCCTTTGTGAGTCAGACTGAAATGTTCAGATAAACCAGATGCATAGAAGTTCATGGTACCTGATGAGTTCCATCCCAGAGTGCTGCAGGAACTGATTGATGTCATCACAAAGAATCTTGAACTGCAGTTGAAAGGTTTTGACAACAGGGCACGGGTCCTGGGAGCTGACAGACTGATGGGGAATGGTATGAGTTTTCCATCCGTGTTGATACTCTGGACAAGAGCCTGGACAGCCTCCTTTAGCTGACCTTGCTCTGCTTAGCTGATTTGACTCGATGATCTCTAGAGTTTCATTCTAGTCTTGGCCTTTTTGTAAGTACATTCCATTAAAACTTCAGACACATTTAGAGTACCAAAGGTACTTCCTGTGACTTTGAAACTTTGATTTGCTAGTACAGGTATCTTTGGTTGAATACTTTGGGTGCAGAAACAAATTTAAAGAACTGCTCTGCCTTCTTACCATCTCTGCTAACTGATCTCATTTAAAGCAAAGATGTATTTTATGAGTTAAAAAATTAGAAGGATTGATTCAGTGAATAACCTGGGAGTCTGTGAGCTTCAAGAATAAGGTCTAAAGTTCTGTTAGGCTGCTGGTATAGTATATTGGCAATGTTGACTCGTGAGAGTAATCTGAAAGCCTTACATAATTTGGATTTTCATGATTAAGTGTAGGAGAAATTGCTGGAAAATACTTATCATGAAACCTGGAGTACATAGTAAGTGCTCATGCTTATTGTTCCTTATAGGTGAAAATAACTGCTTAGTATCAGTTGGGATGTAATTTGCATACCAGGTATAATTAGCTGTTATATATAATGCTTACATCCTTCAGAGTGAATTACCAATACAATTTTTCTGCAAACAAAATGGAAAGTTTTAGTATCAGTAATTATTTGATTAGGTTGACAGTTTTCTTGGATCAGTTATGCAAAAATGCAGAGAGCATGAGTAGATTTCACACTGCAAAATTATACAGTGAAAAAGTAAAAATTTACAAAGTAAAATTATACAGTGCAAATAGAGGCTTGATTAAAACTGTCATGAGTTCTAGTCAAAGTACCTGATCACTTCTTAAAGTTTTTTGGTGTTTAGCATTACTGTCTGTTTTGCGTCTATATAAAACTTCCTAATTGTTATGCTTCTTTGGGAATGCTGTACACATCATTTGCTCACTAAAGATTTGAAGGGTGTGTAAGCTGGAAGTCCTGGGTGCAGAACACAGGAGCTGAAACAGAAAAGACTGAACAAGTACAGGCTTTGTACCTTTGTTTTTTGGAGAAAGCATGTTATATCAAGCATGTTCTCTCTTATTAGTCAGAGTATAGATTGTTTTTCAGGCTTCATAACCTTTCTACAGAATTTAAAAAGTGCAGAGAGTGTTCTGCAGTGTTTAAAACCCTCCTGTAAACTGTTGTGTGAAGCAACACATTTTTTTTTATCTAAGTTAATTTTTATTGCTAGCTTTATTTTGTTCAACACTGATAGAGTTGCTGCTTCCTGGTGATGCATGTAGCTAGCTCCTTTCATTGAGAATAAGTTCTTTGCAGACTGCTTAAGTAGTTCTTCTCGTTTGAGTTGTAATTTATCTTTAAATTAGCTATTTTCTTTTCGTTCTGGGAAACATTATTTTCCAACAGCTGGTTATTATTTGGCAAAGCAGGAGTTCAGTTATGAAATTGTTACTAATTTAGTGCAGATTTTTCTGAGAGTGAGTGCAAGAATTGTAGATTATTTAAGCTGTACCCAGAGTTTGAATAATTTTGAGAGTATCTTTTTGTTAGAATTCTTGTTCCTTGAGGAGATTGAAATGTGACACCATACGAGCTGTCTGTATTTGAATGTGCATATATTTCTATAGGTATGTATTTGTAAATAGAAGCAGAAGTAATATTCACATGCCAGCTGTAGACTTTGGAATCATTTACATATATATCCTTTATATATAAATATATTTAAATTTTCCTTCAGTGAAAGCATAATTGAGTTGGTGTCTGTGTATCATCCTGTATGATTTAAGCAGTTATTGTTGTCATCCAAGATAAGAATCAGTATTCATTCAAGGTCCCTTGACAGTGTGAGGAGAAAGAGGTAGAGCCTGTGAGGTGATTGCAGGGTGACTGCAGTCCTCCTGTAAACACCTCAGGTTAGGTATCTAAACTTAGGTAAGGGAGTGAGAGGAATTGGCTAGTCCTCCTACTAGCCCTTTTCTGGAGGTGAAGGAAGGGTGATTTGTGTTACCTGGCTTTGTGTTTATGTCTAGAGGGTCTGCTTCTTCTGTGCATGAAATATAATGTACAGAATTTTGTAAGTGAAAAGCTGTGTTTTTCACTGGATATGTCCTGTGCAGTGGTTTGTTTTTTTTTTAATAAACTCTTTGAAAATATGTCTGTTTACTTAACATCTCTCTTCATATTTAATTATGGAGAGAATGTTACCGGAACCAAAGCAGCATTAAGAAAAAGATTCTTAAGTGTTTCATCAGTGTATATTAATTTTTAATGTATATATTAATATCTCTGTGTAGAGTATTCATGTAGAACCTTACAGTTCCCTTTTTTCTATCCTTCATCTATATATGAAGTTACTGGAAATTAATGAATACTTATCTCAGATTTTTATAGACAGTAATCAGTAGTTTCTAAATTTTTACATTATTCGCTGCTCCTCTTGTTTTGTCCCATTCCTAGCATGCCTTCCAGACAACTTTTGTTTATGACCCAGTAGAACAATTGCATCTAATCCCAGAATAACTCTGGTACTTCTTAACTATATAACATGATGGACTATAAATAAATAACATTAAATTATAAATATTGATAGTGCATTACTTTTATTTTTGTTACTCATTACGATAGTATTTTTCATTTAATTTTTATCCTTCACTATCACAGCAGTGCTTGAAAAAATTAAAATACATGAAAGCACATGGGCTGGCATATTTCTAGCCTTGTAAAGTATGCAAAGGCAGAGTAATTAACTCTACCATTTTTTATTTAATTTTTTTGGCAGTCTGATTTTCTTTGAATCCAATATGTGTGTGCCACCAGCCTTTGAGATATTTTCCCACATGAACATTCACAACGTTCTGCTGCACATGCAGGACAATGCAGATATGTAGCAGATTGCTACTGGTACATTTTTTTTCTCCTCCCAAGTGCTGTGTTAAGGTGAAGTGCTTCAGTTTTTAGTTTCTCTCACAGTTGGCTTGATTTCTGAAACTGTCTTCATTCCTCTTCTCTTCCTGCATGTTCCTGTGATAAAGTGTCTGAGACAGGGGTCGTCTTTTAGAATAGGGGACATGGTGGCAATATGGCCAGCACTGTTGCCATCCTGCAAAAACCAATTTCTGCTAGCAGGTCTGTATTGGTAAATGGCAGCTAGAGGTTCATGTGAATTCTTGGATGCAAAAGTCTACCTATCAGGTTAAAGAACTTAGAGATTTTGCCTGTAACTTCGGTTAGGAATTCTAATGGTGAGCTTTTAAGTGTAGGCAATTCTAATATTTATATGCCTGGTATAATACAATTTAGCAAAACCTAGTAATTTACATTAATAATCTAAGCAGTTTTTCTACAGAAATACAAACTGGGGCCTTTTCCACATCCTTCATAGGATCCCCTGTATTAATGATAGAGTGTATTACAACACGGATACTGTAAAATGTGATCATATTTGAAAGGGACAGTTTTGTTGTTTTGCTTTTTGTCCAGATCTCGTGTTAAATACATCTAGTTCGTTTTACTTGAGTAATGAAACCTTTGTATTTAGAAATATTTTTTTTCATAATATTATTTCTCTTCATAGGGGAAGCAGCAGGGAAAAAAATTAAGCAGTTTCCTAATTTAATAACTTTGGCCAGTTGCTCTTTAGGTCTAGTTATTATTGCTGACAAAGATAATATCCTCCTCCACTGCCCTTGTTTTAACTGTCTCTGTCATTCATGGAATTTAATTTTGAATAGTAATTTAGTATCCCTTGCCCAGTCCTTACTGAACTCAAGGTGTACCTGTTGTGTGTATCTTCCAAAATGAAAACATACTGATTGTACATTTTGCAATTGCCCATTTGGTTCAGTGTTTTTCTACAGAAGTAGGATAAGGCAGCATACTTTGTTAAAAGGTCTTGGTTCCAATATACATGTCAGGTTGTCTTCTAGTGCCCTGAATGGTGTTCTCCATATCCTGTGGCATATTGTGAAAGTATCCTTAAGCTGCAAAGGATACTTGCCAGTAAAGACTTAGCATAAAAACTCTCTATCAACATCTTGTTCAGCAAGTCTTTTGAAGGGTTAACTCAAACAGCAAATAGGGAAAATTGAGAGTGGTGCATTCTTAGTTTACATTGTAGAAATATTTGATATTGTAGGACTGATAGTTGGTAATGAGTTGACTTCATAACATTAACTACTACCACAAGAATAACTAACTGCTGGAAGGGTCCTGTATAGTAACATGTGGTCATCAAATTTATGGGAACTTAATTTATTGTGTGTCTTGACTTCCTCTGTTGTTTTTTGTTCTTTTGATTTATTTATGTGGCAGTTAACAATGCAATAATTTTGTAGACAGTTGTTGAATTATGTCAGGGCTGAGAAGCAAAGACTGGCGTGTGCATTCTCCCTGGCTTTGATTGTTTGGAAGTACCTGGTCAAAGACTGCAGTTCTGTCACAGGGTAAACTGATTTGAGTTGAGGGTCAATGTGACCCAGTTCTGCTGCCCTTTCATTTCCACTACTTTGGCATGGTACTATTTTTTTGTTTTTACCCTGAGGGAAGCCAGCTCAAAGTACCAGTTAGTCACAGCACTGCAGAAGAAGCCCGGCTGGAAAATAGTCTCTTTCTGGTTGCTGCTTCTGATCTGGTTCACAAATGCTTTTGACAAAATAGCCAGAAGAATGGGGATGAGTGGCCAAACAACAAAGGAAGAGAAGTTATTTAATTTATGCTGTTTTGTTGTCTAGTTGTTGCCTGTGTTATATTACTGTATTGCACATAAAATCTGAAGTGGTTATCTGTGAATTTGTTTACACTTGTAGTTGTTACACTTTTAAAATACTCATCTGTTTTCAAATGAATCTTATTGTCTTACTTTTATTGCTAGGCTGTGAACAAACTACTTATAATTAGTTCGTAGGGACTTTACTAGCAGTTATTTTCTCCAGTTTTAGCAGTGAGAATCTTAACACGACAAAAATGTTTAAATAGATTGTCAAATAATTTTGGTAAATCATCTGAACCATATGAAATGGGTGATAGACATTATACATTTTCCTGGCAGAGTCACTTAGGTGACCTGTTTTGTCCTGGTCTCAAAGAGAAGACTCCGTATTTACAGTGTCATCTTCAGTTTTATACTGTTGTGTTTAAATACTGAAATTCAGACGTTTTAGACAGGAATCATACCTTTCCACCTATGAATGCTGTCTAGTACACTCGTATCATATAGTGAAAAAGGTAATGCAAGTCTCCTCTCTTTCTTTTTGTGCCTTCTGAAAAACAGTCACAGAAATTTTGTTTTTATGAAGAACTGAAGTTTGCTATTTTGCAGTCAGTTCAAACTAATTAATAATTTTTACAGGCTGCCATTCTTAGCTTGAATTGGATATATTTTCATGCCAGTTGCTGGCATGCTACTGGCTCTGTTACTGGCTCTAGCAACTAAATGACAAATATTAAGGCAATGTTTTGTCTTTGACCTATCAGCTGGTTATAGAAACCCAGTGTAGTAGAACATGCATGGCTTAAGTTTTTTGTCTTCTGCAAAAATTAGGAAAATATGTTTAATAAAAATGCATTTCGTAGCTGTGGAGTTTTTTTCAGCTACAGTCTTTGGATAAGAGATCTTGGCAGTGAATAATGGATTGTATTCAGCTGGCTGCACAGTCCTATTTTTACTGCTAAAAATAGGAGACACCTGTTAAATATGTTGAATAGCATAAGCTTATTGAAAGGAGTCTGCAGCCTAGTGTTCTCTGTAGTAAGCTGTGTTTCTCTGGAAGTTTTAATACAAACTTTTCTTTTCCTGGGAATTGTCTCTTGTGACGATAAATTCACCTTCAGTGAATTTGAATGTTGACAGAGGTGTTTTTATATTGTTTTTTTTCTCGGCTATGAGTGAAAGTCATCTGTTTGTCAGAAGGTTAACCTTTCCTGGTGTTGCTCACATAATTTATTTTTCTGGACGTATTTGAAATATTGTATATTTTAAAATGGATTTGTCATTCAGTTAAGTATTTCAACTTCCAATCCTCAAAGACTATTTCTGATTTGAATTTGATTAATACTTAGTGAGATTTCAAAAAGGACTTACATCAGGGTTTTTAAGGGAAAGGTGTACATAGAGCATTCTAGGGCGTCGGATCATGTGCTGAGATTAAAATGAATATTTTCCAGTCCAGAAAATAAACTTTGTTTTAGTCAGTCCCTGTTAGACCAGCTTTCTGACACTGTCAGATTAGAAAGTCTTTTTGCAGAGCTCCGAGTATGAAGGTGATAGGATGCTGTTTGCTAAAATGCATTTTTTTGTAATGCATTGAGTTTCATTACCATCACAACAGCTGTTTTAGCTTTTACTTTTGGTAAAGTAATTCTCCAGTGTCATTCCAGTGTAACACTCTCCAGTGTAGTTCTCCAAATGGAGAATTACTCCAGGGAGCTGCCTGGTATTTTAAAACAAACTGTTGGACAGGTCATAACCTTGATTAGGCTGCTGATTTGCTTCAAGTAGCAAAAGCTTTTATACTGGTGCAAAGAAGGGACAAGAAAGTAAACGGAGGTAGGTGAGGAGAAGGAGACGAAAACAAATTTAAGGACTTACCAGAAAGCTGCAGAGTCATTGGAAGACGTTTGCCTTTCAGAAGTATGGCAGAATTCTGATACTTCTTTATTGTAGGTGGAATTGAATGAACGAGGTTTTAAAAATTACTTATTTTAGTAGCTGATTTCTTTTGTGGTCTTCCAAAGTGAGAAAGGAATTGCAAACAATACTGCAAAAAATTTAGAAGTGCTGTTGGTATAAAGAATGAAAGAAATTGATATTAAAATTGAACAATAATAATTAAAATGTCCTAATTAATTTACAGAATTGCTGTAATAAAACCTAAGGAAGTTTTATGCAAATTACCGGTATTATTATATTGAGCATGGTGTAAGTATGAAAAATGACCTGGCCCTTTTTTTCTGCTTAATGTATTGGTTTTAATTTAGTTTAGCTAAATGTGAGGGTGTCCTGGTTACTTAGTTTTCATCTTTATATTCTGATAATAAATTGATATTGAGAGAGAAAAATCATAAATATTGAGCAAAATTGGGAAAAGACAACCAAGGTGAGGTAGTATATGTCTAAGTCTAAAGAACATTCATTGGTGCTGTTAACCTTTGTTGATGGTAGCTTTCCATAAATTCAAGAAAAGGAATTGTAGAGATAGACTTTTGTAAGGCAGACTTAATTATGTTCATCTTATCAATGTAATCAACCTTACGTGTCAAGAGAGAAGGTAGTAAAGAGTATATTTTAAAGGGTATATTTTTATAATTGAGACACAGATCTGTTCTCCAGAATGCAGGAAGCTATCAAGATTTGCTTCCTTTTTGATTTTTTTTTTTTTGTTTTGGTTTGGTTTTGGTTTTGTTTTGTTTTGTTTTTCCCCAGAAGAGATCTTCCAGTTCATAGATGCTTTACAGCCTGTGCATTTTCACAACAAACTTGTGTATGTTGCCCTGCTTGCTTTTTTGAAAGTGTGTTGTGAATCTATTGATGGTACTACTTTTCAGAACTCAAAATATTCTTTGTAGATGTTTCCTGCTAGGTGTAGCATAGGATTTGAGTCATAAATTAAGACCAAAAAGGGGAATGAATTTTGCAAGTTCTTTCTATTACTTATAGCCTCTTTACAATGTTTGTTGATGAATAATAATCACAAAAGTTATAGACAACAACAGAGAGAAAGACAAAGGGGGAATGTATACTTCTCTGTTGTATTTTCATTGTATTTTTTCCTTCCTGCTGCTTTCAGAGGAATGGCTGTTGAAAATATTTTGAGGAACTAAAGCTTTCTATTTAAAATTTTGTTTCAGCAATGAAAATGTTACTTCTCTGTGAATATTTAAAATACTACAGCTGTTGCAGTGTCTGATACTTGATTTGTATTAATTTGAAGTTTCTGTTTAGAATACTAAAATGGTGAGCTGATTTTGCTGAAACAATATGATTAATTCTTGTTTGAAGATTGCTGGGTTAGGATAGTCAATTCTTGTGGCTTAAATCATGAAAATAGGAGGTTGAGGTGTAGTAAAACTTGATTTCCTTCTTGTGTTTCCATGCTGTTCCTATTTGTCCCTGTTCATTTGGGCTTCCTGCAGAGCTCTTACCTGTAAAATGACAATCAATGCTCGATTTTAATTACATTAAATTATAAGTCTGGTATTTACAAAGCACCTCGCATGTTTGTAGATGGTTGGAAAGCAGCTTTTAGACCCTGTAGAGGGATTCTTAGATGTTACCTTTTGTACCAGTTGTGGTCTAATCTTGCTATATTGATGCTATATTGAACATCAAAGCATTTGAAACAATTTTAACTATATGAATGTAATTTATATTTATTCATTTTAATGTTCATAAATGAGCACTAACACAACATACTAAGTGCTCTTCTGTGAAAAATATTTGTATTATGTAATATCCATGAGAATATTTCTCAGTGGTGTGGAATGTCTTGACAATTGATGTTTTTAAGCACTCTGATATGACTTTCAGTATGTGAATATAGCTGTTTGCTCTGTATCAGTATCTGTTGTTAGCACTGCCCTTCTAAATAGAAAACAGGTATGTTACCTAACTTGCAGTTATAGATATTGGAGGAATACAGGTAAAAGGTTTGCCTGTTTGAAATATTAAGATATTTTATTGTGCATTTTTATACATCTTTGTGTTCTATTTTGTAATTGACAGTTTAGTGTTAAGAGAATATGGGTAGAAATAGATTATTTCTTTTCTTTTGTCTCTTCCTGAAGGTCAAACATTTATCTATAGTGCAGCTTCAATTTTTTGCATGGTAAAAACTTAAATACTTTTCACCACACTCTGTCTGTTAATATTTCTGTAGTTAATCAGATATACAGTCAGTGACAGTAGTCACTTCTGATTGAAAGAAGTTTTCATGACAAAATTAAAGCAGCAAAACCACTGCTTAACTGAAAGAAGTGTAATTTCTTGGAGCTCTTTTCCTCCACTCTGAATAATGCTCTGGTGTCTGAGTTAAGAGCTTCTAGCAAGAACTTGAGATATTGGGTATTCTCACTTAAAAAATACAGTACTGAGTTCTCAGGACTACTGCAAATAATTAGCAGTGTATTTTTAGCCCTTCTGACAGTCAGCATGATGGAATCTATTGCAGGTAAGTAAATTCCTTTGTGTTATATAAGTTTTCTATTAAATCCGTATTTTGAGAGAAAAATATGAAGTAGCAGTGCCAAGTCCAGAGAAGATCTGCAGCAAGGCCAGAAGCAAAGCTGTAGAATTTCCAGTATCTAGAATTTTGTATGTGATTGGTGTCTTTTAACTAAGATTTTGTTTAGTAATATGCAACTTATTCTGTTTCCCTGAATATAAAGGGTTGTTTAAAACAAAAATACGCGCTTTGAACTTGCTTGTTAACCAGCTATATACTTCTCTTCAGTCAGAGCCTAAGTAATGATGTCATTTTTGAACACTAAACACAAGTGGAGGCACATGCTTCCCAAAGTCTCACCTGGTGACAAAGCCCTGAAATCGCACACACTGATGGTCAGGGAATGAAAGGGGTTGTGGAAGTTAGCTTCAAGAGATTTGATTGGCACCCAGATGTTTTGCATTTGTGTTGCAAATTTTCTTATCTGCTTACAGATAAGAGCAGTATCTGAGTGGGGTGGACCATGGTTGTAAAGAATGGGGTAAAGTAAGTCAAAGGTAGCAGAGCCCTCAGCTCACAATTCAATATAAAATGTATTTGTGAAAGATAAGTTTGCTTGCTCCCCATTTCCTCTGTCATTTGTCACTTTTATTATTTACTACAATATATTCCATTCCTGTGTCTCAAAAAGTAATTGTGAAATAGTTCGTGAGTAATTTTTTTGAGACTACTTTTTCATATTGTATGTGAGGAAATTAAATGTTATTTCTGTGTGAGAGAGGATGTCTGTCAGAGATGGTACCAGAATCCCGATTCTGTAGCTTTTGCTTCAGGTACTTGATTTTTTATATGAACTTGTTCATCTTTCTCCAGTATTGTATTACATAGTTTTTCTTTGACAGAAGCACTTGCCTAATAGATACAGTGACAGAAGTTAGCCATATTTACATGTGTGACTGGAATAAAAATTAGGAAACTGGTAAGTGGAACTGACATTAAAAAATTGATTTTGTAGTTCATGGTGATGATTGATGATAAAATTACTTTTGGCACCTGATGAAATGGTAATTCCCATCTGTTCTTCTGTTAAAGTTGTTGAGAGAGAGAAGTCTCTTGGAAATACTTGTGTAGCAATTTAATTTTATTGTATGTTCAGCTGATTTACATGTAGCAGAGCTTTGTGTTTGGTGTATAAACCAGACTTATTTTCGCTTTGTGCACTACAATTGTCCAGGTGTCAATGTCCTGGTTTTGAATGGTCTAATATGTGCAGGAATAGTAACTGAATACCTAGGGTTTGAAATTATGTACTTTGGGTATGTGCATGCTGTTTTGTCCCACTGTCAATTCAGAAGGGTTTATCCTCTCAAAAGGTAGCTGCAGTGAGTTTGTTTATCTCTCCTTTACTGTGGGGTAAGACTCGCATGTATGGTCAGGTGCCCTTGAAGAATTGCCATTCACCTTTTGTGTAGCCACATCTAATTGAGACTGTTAAATTAAAACATTTTATTGAAAGGTCTAGTGGACAGTAAAGCAGGTTTTTTTTTTCATGCATAATCAGAAGTGACCTTTGACGCTTTACTACAAAATAGCCATGCTGCAGTGATCATGATTCACCAATAGTTGTCAGAATTGTCTGACAGAAAATTGGGAAGTTGTTCAAAAGAACATTTCAAACATGAAGCACAGTAGTAAGGTGTACCAGTCGTACACTGTTACCAGGCTAAATATGCTATGGACATGAATTTTCTATGTGTGTTTAGGCAAATGATTTCTTGTTGCTTATTTATAAACTGTTCTTCTCCAAATGCTTCTATGAAGTGCTGTATATCTCCCTCCTCACCTCCAGCAGTGCAAGTACTTTACTGTGAAAATCTAGCTGCGTTAGAGAAATCTGAAGTTGTTAAACACAAAAAAGCCATGTTACGTTCATTCTCCTTTTTCCTCCTTGGTTTCCTCATTCACCTGTTGTTTTTATCTTTTCTCCCAGAGTCTAGCCTTGCATCATCTCCCAGCTTAAAAAGGGAAGTTTATTCCTGTAATCAACTTCTGCTTTAATTTTCATTTCTCTTTTTATGTAGTCTGTATAATTACTGACTAGTGTTCTTTTCCTCTGGTTTCCGAAAAATTCAGAATTTGACCCTGCACTAGTTTAAAATTGTTCTAGATGCTGTTGCTGGTGGACACAGACCATTCATGTTCTTCCTCTGCGATAGGAAACTTAGACAGTTAGGCATATTACTTTTAAAATTTACTGTCCCTTTCTTAGCTTTTTGTTTTTTCTGATTATCCTGTAACATTTGATTGCAGGAGTATCTGTCCAAGTCTAAAAGAAATCCCAGGACTTAGGTTTCTTCCTTCCTTCTCCTTACCCTGTACTCCTGTACTCTCCCTCTCTACTGAAGATGTGTTTTGTCTGAATTTGATACCATCTCCTCTTTCTAGTATATTTGCAGATACACTAAAAATCACTACTAATATTAATAATAATAGTGTCACTCTGATTATGTCCTGTCTCACTGTGTTCCTGAAACATCAGCCTGTAGCAAGCCTGAGAGTAAAAATACAGGACTCTAAATCCTGCATGAGCTGTTGGGTGAATTTTTAGCATTTTATGTGTGTGATTCAAAAATTGATCTCTGTGTAATTTGAATATTAGGGGTTTTTACCAAGAAGCCTCATACTTTTTTTTTAAATTTGTTTTAATGATTTTATTTAAGAGATTAAGAGATCCTGTTTTCTCAGAAGTGGTGTTGAAAAAGTGAAGTGTAAGCACAATATGTTTATTTCAAAAGTTTGGCAAGCTGTAAAAAAATGTGCCAAGTTTCTGCAGCTCACAGATGGTCAGAAGCACGTCTGAAGAGAGCAGTTTTACTACTTTAGGGGAGCTGTGGGATTTCATGGGCTGTTAAATAAAAATGTCTAAATCTATCAGGTCTTGTATCCTGAAGCCATTCCAGATGTATCCAGTTGTCAATAATTTATTTATTTTTACAGCTTTGCAATACAGAGAAAATTCTAATCAAATTCTGATTGTAATGGTATATTTTTTTTGTAGTGAAGTATACCACTTGACTGAATTTACTGCGAGTAGATAAGTATACTGTATCTGTGTACTCATGTAACTAGAATTCTGTGTTTCAAAATATTATAGTCTTATCTTAAAAATGCTTTGTGTTGCATTTTGGGTGCTTAGTTGCAATGTACATACCTGTAAGAGTTTTAATTTTTCTGGAAATACTGTTTTCATAACCTATTAAAAACAGGATATGTCCATTATTAGTATTTGGTGACTTTACTACTACAATAGATCAATTTTTGTAGCCGTCTCAGAGATCTAAAAATTCATGGTTTTATTTTTTGTCAGTTTATATTTTGCTTGAAATTTGTTTTCATTTAGCCAAGAGATAATAATATCTTAGATAATTTATCACTGGTTTTGCTGGTACCTTAGTATCATTAAATCCTAGTGAACTTGAGATTTTTCTACTCTGGCTCCTGCTTGAAGCATCTACAGCAAGTTGCTCAGGACATTGTCGAGTTGGGTTTTGGATATCTCCAGTGATGGAGACATGCTTAAACATAATTTTCTGTGCTTTGGTTTGTGCCTATTGCTTCTTGTTCTGTCCCTGGACATGACTGAGAAGAGTCTGATGTCATCTTCTGAACTCCCTGCCCCACTTCCAAATTGAGTAGTTTTGCGCCATGGTAAGATTCTCTTGAGCTTCCCCTTCTCCAGGGTGCACAGTTGTGTGTCTCTTAGTCTCCCCTTATAAGAGAGATGCTCTAACCCTTAAGCAGATGTCATATTTTTATTGAAGCTTTCCTTTTCAAAACAACTTCTCCTCACAATGGTAGAGTACAGTGGTAAAGCTGTACAGTTCAGCTCAAAAAAAAGATCCTGAGAAACAGTAAAATTATTTTGCAACACTATCCCCATGTTAACTCCTTTCTTATTTTAGCTGAGGTTTATGGTTTTCAAAGAGCATTTACTGGAGCACTGACTTTATAATCTTATCATATATCCCTAGGAGTATTTTCCAGTATGGTGTTCAATATTTAATATAATATTTTATATAATCTTTTTCTTCAGAAGAATGAGGTAGAACATTCTTTGATTAATGGGCTACCTTTTTATAAAGAATTTTTCCTAAATTTGCATTTCTAGAGCAACCAACAATGGCTTATTTTTGCTTAGTAAGGACACTAGCTTCAGTTTCTCCTGGAGCAGCACTAGAAATGTCTTTTTTTCTGAGTATTTGAAAAAATAGAAGAGCCATGTTTTATCAGACCTTCCTCAAAAGGAAATGTGTGCACTGAAAAGGTGGCTGTTTCACGGGTCTGTGGGTATCTGCAGGCTGTAAGCTGGTAGTCCGCAGTCAGTCTCCTGAGTAGGTGGAACCTTTCCTTCACCAGCTCTCTGCTGTTGTGTTCTTGGTCTGGGAAGTTATTCTGGCGTTTGTTGTTCTTTCTCTTGGATCACGCTTTCAGAGGCTCGCAGGCAGAGTTGTGTAATTTACTGTTCACACACAGACCACACGCAGCATAGTGTTTCTGTGAATGTACAACTTTTTCTCGCTTGTCCAACTTTATTCTCTTGGTAGACTGTTGACAGATCGGCAGCAAAACGCAGCAGGATTTGGGGGATATTTGATTCTTCTTTCAGAGGTAGCAGGTTCTTGCTGTGAGTTCTGTCACATTCAGATTGGTGCTTTGAGCAAGGACGTTCCCTTCATAGAAGTAATAAAAGAAGGTTCCTGAAATGCAACTTTTTGTCTTACATCTTTTTGCTTGCAGAATGCCGGTGCTGTTCCTTCCTTTCTGGTTACTGATGTTATTACTGTAATTGCTGTGTTCTCCAGAATTTTTTTTTACTAAACTTTTATACCATACTCACAATATTGCACCTTTCTGCATGGCCAGGACACCTTCTAACTTGAGGACCCTTATTCATGTAGGCTTTATTTGCATAGTTTGTGCTAGGTCTTGAACTAAACTATAATCTTCTTGTCCAAAAGTAGTCCCTGCTAAGTAAATAGCAGCATAAAGCTTCTACTGAGGCATGTAGAAAATGTCATGATTTTTTTTGGGGGTGAACACCTGCCCATGGGGCGTGAACTGAGATGAAAAATGTGCAGCTGGTGCCTAAACTTTGAGGAAATGTGAAAATTTATTAAAACATCCTTTGCTTAGCACTCAAACATCACGTTTATTAGTGTAATTTGCAAACTAATAATACCTGAATCGTAGTGAGAGTTTGACTTCAGCTGCATTGCTTTTCCAGTCTGTTTTTCTATTCTGAATTGGTTCAGAAGTTTCTGAAGTCTTTATGTGACTGATTTGGAAAACCTAGGGCTGTAATACAACCCAGAGCACTGAAAACTGAGGAAGGGAAAGGGAAAGAAGAATGGGAAGTAGGGGAAGATAATAACTGTTAGAATGAAGGGCTTGTGAAAATTGCTGTAGTTTCACCTATAATATATTAAAATTGAAATATGTGTGTCTCCCAAGAGTAACTGTTTTCATACCTTTGCTGTGTAATAAATATAAATACAGGCCTTCCCACAGGTTCCATATCAAATGTGGATTTTGAAGTGTCAGAGAACATGTGATAACCCCACAGACTCATTAATGTTGATAAGAATCCACTTTTATTGCTGAAAGACTACGCATCTGTAATTGCATCTCACTATTCTGTTACAATTCTTCTTTGTGATTTGAATTTCATCTCATTATTCAAGAAAGAAACCTATTTTTTATTGGTTTTGGTCAACTCTTCTGTTTTGTTCTTTTTCATAGTACATGCTTTCCCAAAGAGTGACTTCAGTATAGCTGTTTACTTTCAACTTCCTTCTTAAATTTGTATAAAAAAGTTGTTTATATGTTTCATTATCTTACAGTACAGAAATGTAAGCTTTTTAGAATGAAAAGAAATTTTAAATGATGACTGTATCATGGCATGTTGAGTTCAGAATATATTTCTTTATGCCTGGCTAAAGATGATTTTTATAATCAGGGAAATTGAACTCAGTTCAAGATTTCTAGTTTTACGTCATTAAGCTTTGCCTCAGGTTTCCAATGTTGCCTTGTAAATTCTTGACTTGAGGTCACTTAGCGTCCATTTGATCAGGACAAAAAATACCTAGTTCCTGAAAACAGTTCAAAATGTCTTATGAGGATGTAATTAGAAAAACAATTAAAACTAAACGTATGCCATGGCACTTTATTTAAGACAATGTGAGGATCTAAAAAGAAATACCCAGTCCCTTTAAATATGTTGACGCTGTAATATTATTTAACTACAGGTACAGAGAGGCTCTTGTCAAGTGGGATGAAGCACTTCAGTTAACTCCAGAGGATGCTACACTTTATGAGATGAAATCACAGGTAAAGCATGACAATTCTTTGCTAGTTTAGAAATTAGAAAAGAAAACATTGTGTGTGAGAACAGATATTGGGCAACCTTGTTTAGTTGTTGCGTGCAGGAACTACAACAAAATTTAGGTATTTCATTTTTACCAACCAACAGGGTGTATTTTAATAGAAATTGGAATAAAGCTTTGTATGGTTGTGAATTAGGATGCTACATTGCGGGAGAAAAAATGGAAATACTTGAAAATTATATTGGAGGGACCAAGGAGAGCCTTAGTGTGATAGATTAGTGAATCTGACCATTAAAAATCTGCCTGCTCTATCTAAAGATTTGGCTTAATACTATCTACTGACAATATTAAGCACAGGTACTATATGCAAATGGTTTGCTTCAATCTGGCTTTGTATTAAGTTTTATCTATATAAATCAGTCATGTAAAAGATTTTGGCATGTCTAATTTAAACCTGCCCTGTCTCAGATTGAAGTGGTTCCGCCTCATCCTTGTAAAAAGTCCCACACTTATTTCTTTATTCCCTCTGGATTCTAGGAATCCTAACAGGCCCTACAGACCTGTGCCTATTCAGATCCAGCAAGCGGTCTCGAAAAAATATGTTGTTTGAAGCAGAGAGGAAAAGAGAAAAATTTGGTGAATGTATTACGTAGCTTTTAGGAAGTTAGCTATACTGTTTAGATTGTAAAACTAGAAGAGTTGTTGTTACTCTAATTCTTTTATTGTGTAAAAACCCCAGTGAAGACCCTAACACCCCCACTTACCCAAAAAGAGAAGCCAAAAAAACCCAAACCCCATGAACCAGTGCTGGTTCTTTTCCAGGGTGTGGTGGCTGCTTCTTCTAATGGGTATTACGATATTTGCTCCTCACAGGCATCTTGTCTGGTGAAGTGAAGAATGTTTGATTCTGCAACAGAATTAATAGAATAATCATGACTTAATTTCAAAACAGTAATAGTGAAGGATGATATTGTTTCATGTACCTGCAGAAGGTTTAGATCTTACTGGGTTATGCATTTGGTTTGAGAGATACTTTATGGCTTAAAGGTTATTCTTTAAATTGTTTTTGGAGAAGTGTGTTGCTATCTTTCCAGAACTGTTAGTGTAAATGAAAGATCTGTCTAGCCTAGTGGAATGGCTGGAAAAAGGTTGCACAAATGGCACGAGCATGTAGCAGTACCACTCTCCTGATCCTTTTCCCAGGCTCCAGCAAGCTTTGGCTGTGGGACTTCCCTGTGTTTAGTAGTGCTTGAAAGATTTTTCTTCAACAAGTTTGTTTCAGTGCTTTCTGTTCCCATGTAAATTTCTGATATCTGCAGAGCTCTATATTAAGGAATTTCAAATCCTGATTTTATGCAGTATTGGAAGACACGGGATAATACAATTCTGCTTTAATTAGCAGCACTCCAGATTGTTGTAAAGGGTGTTAACTTATGTGGCAGTTCCTTTATATGTTTAATTTTTAACTTCACTAGTAAAGACAATCTACTGAGACATGAAGATGGTATTGCTAAATTTTATTATCATAGTTTAAAGATTTAACTCTGTTTTGAATAATACGGAAAGCTGTTAAAAATTTCAGGACAGTTCTGTTCAGCGGGATAAATTGGTGAACAGCTCCCTTGTAACTGTTCTTTATTATGGTCTTAAGTGAATGCAAGAATTTAAGATAGATCCACAGAAACATTCTATTTAATTGAAATTATACCAAAATTAAGTATTTTCATACTGAAAATAGCAGGAGAACTGTGAAGGGTGTAAGCTTACCTGGATCTGAGCTATGATGCAATGAATTATCCGAAGAGCTGCTTACTACAACGTGCTTCAATCTGTGCTCCAGATGCAATACATAGTACTGACAGGTTGTTTATTACTTGGCTTCCCAGTCCCTGTATTTCTGCAAAATGGCAACGATGAGCTAGAGGTACACAGCTTTTCTGCTGACCAAGAGGCACTGAGAAACAGCTGTGTGACTCTGATTCATCTTGTGAATTATCTGTCCTTGTCTAATGAAACAGTTGGAGAGTAATGAAAGCTGCAAAAACAAAGGAGCCCAGGCTTCTGCTTCCACCATGCCTTTGCTTTCTTTCTGGAAAATGAGAGCAGTTCTGGGCAGTTGCACCATTTCTTTTTGATTTAGCTTTCTTGTATTTCATAACACTTGTTAATGAGTGAATGAGAACACAAGAAAAGCTTGTGTACAAAATATACATTTATAAAACTATTTCTTGAATTTTTTTTAATAAAACATGTAATGTTTCAATTGATAATGTCTCTTTCATACATGCAAATAATTACTGCAGGTTTTTTTTGCAGTATGACTTTACACTTACTGGAAGCTCTTTAGTAGAATGTGTAATTCGATCCCTTTGTACTTCCAGCAGCACGAATGTGAGCTATTGAAATCTACTTTTGCCAAAATAGAAATATGTAATTCATTCAAAAAATATTGTGGCCAATATTTAAAGGATACTGTCTTAGAGCTGACTGTGTTATTCCAATCCAGCATACCAGCACAAATACTGCAGCTATTACAGTGTAACTTGGTGAAAATATTTCAAAGAACTGTACACCAACTTCAGCAAGGCCTTGACTAGCACTGGATCTATAAAAATCTCCCTGTCTTGGTATGTGTGTCACATACTAGAGGAGGGGATTTGTGTTAGGAATGACTTTGTGCAATATGCAAAGACTCTTTATGGTCTATATTAATTTTCTATCAGTGAGAAAATGTCTATTCATGAAGTAACTGTTTGAGAGTTAACATTGGAGGGTGAAGTGGGTTTTTTTTTTTTTTGCACAGGTTTGAGTATCTGTCTTATATCCTTACATTTAGTACGATAACATTGTGTTGGGTTACACAGCAACTTCTCCATTCTTTAGTATTTCCTTTGTCAACAGCAAACTTAACATTTTCAATACTGCATTGTTTAATATACAGCTCAGATAGATGTAATAATAGCACTGTAAGAATCTGTAAATGTTTGTGGTAAGTTCTCAAAGATCTGTATTTTAACAGACGTAGGACAAATGTCTTTCAGTCCTTCTGAAGAGCAAAAATAGTGTTTAAAGTTCCTAGTTGTCAAAGATACTTGAAATAAGTGTGTTCCAGAAAATCACATGGGAACTGTGGAATTGCTCAATTGCTTCAAAAAAACATAGAATTTGATGATATTTTTTTCCATTGCTCTCGGCTACTCTTTGATCCATTTAAAAACAGATTTTGATGGTTTTGGAGAGGTTAGGGGTGCACTTTTCTTTGCATGTAAGATCTGTCAGTATACATACTTGATACTTCATCACCAGCCTAAGCTGCTTCCCCATGGCAAGAACAGTGACTGGAAAGTTAATGTTTTTGCAAGTTCATTTCTGCCTTTTTGTTGAAAACCAAAAATCTTTTTAAAAAAGACCCAACAACAGCAGCCTAATGTTGATTCTGGT
>VXBQ01000760.1:59109-80139 GCA_013400175.1 Phainopepla nitens | reverse complement strand
AGGTAAGTAGTATCATAAGTATATTCAAAGGAATGTATAAAGAGTGCCTATATTAATGCAGCCACTAAGACTGCTTGAAATTAATTATGGGCTAAATTTCTTGAATATTGACTGGATTATTTTGTTACTGCTTTGAATTACAAAGATAGACGAGCAGACTTTGACATACTCATTGATTTTTTAATCTGAACATTTGGTGACTGGACCATGTGGGACACTGTTTGATGAAGAGAGATATCAAAGGACTTGATACGTTATGATGTTACATAACAAACCCCCTTGGGAGTCAGGCTTGCTGCTATTCAGTACTCTTCCTGAGAATTCACCCGGTTCATGTTGCTTATCTCATGACACTTTCACCTCAGATCTCAGATAACTATGCAGCTATGACAGAATTTTTAAAGTAGACAATACAGTTTTTAATATATATATTTTTAGAAACAAGTAAATTCAAATGTCAGGTTAATTTTCATTTGATAATTTTTTGGATGTTTTGTCATCAGCTGCGTCAGAATCGACAGTACTGTATTCTCAATTTGCATTCATTGAACAGGACCAGAATTTCAGATATATGTCTCTTCTTTGTTTTTATATATGAAACTGATCATCAAATCATTCCACTTCCCCTTTTCTAAAGATTTTCTTAATGTTGAACTCAGTGAAGAAATGATATCAACTTCTATCCATCTCACTTTCTGCTTAAGAAATTACAAGGTTTCCAAGACACAACCAGACTTAGAATCCCAAGTTTAGGTTATAACAAATCACATAGTAAGTGCTGATTATCTTTAATTTGTTTGTCTTAAATTGGAATGTGTACTGAGAAGAATGAACTGTCAAAACATTAGTGTGAACTCCAAAAATCTAAATTGCAAAAAAGCATGTCTGTGTGGTGCAATGGTAGTTGCTTTAGAGCATGGATAAATGTAAACTACTTATGGGTAGGATGAATTTTATTTTCATCTGTATTTTGAAATGGCTTACTGGATGGAAAAAGGAATTGGGTCAGTTTCACTGGATGTGGAATGTATCTATATATAGTGATTCAGCCTCAATCCAATGAGCTAATTTAAAACCAGAACTTACTCAGATTCATAACACTTCCAAAATGTTGTGGGCAGAACAGGATGGGTCACTCTGCTGCCTGGATTTCTAATACTGGGTCAGTCTTCTGATGAGAGTTGCTATGTTTAATTGGTTTTTTGCCACTGAGTTCTTCTACTTCTTCTAATCTCTCATGTATGACTTTTTCTAAAGCTAGATCTGTTAAACTAAGTTATTATAGGACATGGATGTTTTTTGTTTTGAAGCATGTAATAAGGATAAATTTCTTGGAATAAAGCAAGTCCTGAAAATCACTTAGTGAACAGATTTATAAGGCATTTCCCTCCAGGCACTTTTAACACACACATACATATGTGTGTGGGTGCACGCACAGTGAGAGTCCTGAGATGTTTTTTTCTGCTTCGCAAATATTTTTTCCTAATTTTTGGATTAGTTTTAAGAATGTTTTCTAGTAGAGTACTATCACTGTACATATATGGCACTATGTAGACACTCATCACTTTGTATGTACATTATGTATATCATGAGTATGTGTGTATATATATGTATACACACATACTTGACATGGCTGCACGTTGAGCGTGTGACAGGCACGCTGTGTGATGGGAGGGCTACAGCACATGTGGTTCCTGTTTGGCTTTGCCTTGCCCATGGGGCCCTACCCCAAAAGGACTTAGCACCACTTGTCAAATCTGTACACAGGAAATCTTTGTGCTAGCAGTGTTTTTTATTCCATGTTCAGTGTGGTTTTTCCGGTGTAGAATAGCTGGATTACTGGTTCAGTTTCCAAGTAGCATGCAGAGGTGTTTTAATAAAGTGGTAGTGATATACAGGTAGAGTAACCCAAGGCTGCACACATTGATGTCTGCCATTAGAGGTTCATTTTGATGACCTCTTCACCTGAAAAAAAAGTGTAGGAAAATAGTGTGCATTAATAAGTATATTCATTATACTGACTGACAAGAGTAGCTGAGTATTTTTCTTAATAACTGAAAAAAATCACCTGTGTTGGAAAAAATGTATATACATTCAAGTGTGTTTTTGTTTAAATGTACTTTGAGAATCTAATGCCAAAGTTACTAGGAGCAAAGTAATTACTACATGATCTGGAAGAGCATTTTTAAAGCATCTGGTTGTGCTGGTCAAAATAGTCATACACAATGGTCATAAATAGATGAAAGTGGAATAATTGCCTATATTAATGAGGTAATAATTCAGTAGAGAAACCAGTAAATTCATTAAACATGACAGAAGATTTCCTAAGCACTTACACAGATGTTTTGTAATTAGTTTGCAATAGAAGGTATTGGTTAGGAAATACTTAATACTTGGGATGCATAAAAATGTTCCTGTGAATGTAAACTTGGATTTGTTTTCTCTTATGAGAATAAATACATTAAGAAGACAGTGATGTAAGATAGCTGATAGATGCAGAATCCCTTCATCTTCGTAGGGTGTGCACCTATCCGCTAGTAACAGTCTGAGTCACTTCATACATCTGCTGCAGATAAGGGAAGCTGCCCATACAAATGTAATTCATCTGAAAGTTTTGGGAAAAGCACATGACATTCATCATAGACTTTGATACAAAATGCAGTCACTGAGAACTTCTGAGCAGTAAGAAGAAGGAAGATGATATATTGCTGTAGATTATTTTTCTAAAGATTCTTAGGTACTTGTGAATTCTAAGATACAGTCCATTGAACAGAATTAAAGTGAAGCCATAAGACTAGTCTTTAGAAAAACTTAGTTGTATTAGAACAGCAGAAGTATCAATCCAAAGGGCTATTCAGAAGCTATGCTTATGATGTTTCTTGTTTTTTTCAGTTCAGGGTTGCTTTCTGTAGTAAATCTTTACCTTCCCTTTTCCCTCTTCCTTTTTTTTAATGTACTGCTCACCTCGATGCTGTGCATGTACTCTTTGTTAATTAGAGTAAATACTCAAGATCATCACATTTGAATCCTCCTCTACTCCACACTCATATGTATCTATTTAATGTATCATAGAACAGTAAGGTGAAAGAAATCTGTTTTGAACTTCAGCAGTAGTCTTAATGTGTTTTAGTATTGTTCATCATAGTTGTGGTCAGTTGGGATGAAAGTGGTTGCCCACACATGAATCTAACCCTTGTGGTTGATGTTCTCATCATACTGCAGGAATGCAGTTGTCATTTGTTTCTTACACTGGTATCTATCACCATAGCATGTGGGTGTCTGAAATCATGATCTCAGAGTGATGCAGGTCTTCAGGTGATGTGCCAATTTCATGGTGGTATTGGAAACATAAGGCAAACTTTGAGCCACATTGTGTATTGCTAACTGTGATGTATTGCCTTAGTTATGGAGATTCAATGCAAGAAGAATAATCCTGTGGTAATTGCTGAGTAACAGAGATTTTTACATTCAGAAACCACTTTTTTCCTTACTTAATGTAGGTGACTTCATGTCTAAGGCTCTGCAGAATGCTTGTTCTCTAAATACAACAGTCATTGTTAAGGTCTGTTTCCATGCTGAGTTACAGGGATTGTTTCTGTTATTATATGATCTGCACTGCACTGTTTCTGGTAGATTGCAGTTCTCTATTGAAAAAGAATAAATACAGTCCAGGAGTTTTCCAACAGTACTTGCACATTTATTATGTTTCGTTCTCCATATATTTGTTCTTCTGAGTATTCTGTTATGCTTTTATAGGCTGTAGGGTTTGTTGACAAGAAAAGACACCTTCAGAAGCAGTTAATCTACTTCTAATAGAGTTGCTTAAACAGTTTGGGTGAATCATCCTCTAGCATGCCTGTTTCTCTCTGTGGGGATTGAATGAGTCTGGGTGACTATCTGTGGTCAGACAACTAACTTCTAACTAAAAAAAGCTGGGTAAGATGAATCCGGTCCTTAGTTACTGAAACAGTGGTTGTTGCCTGGGTAATCCCAGAAAACTTAAATTTAAATTTCAATTTTGCTTACTTTTCTTCCTCTTCTTTTTCTATTTCTGATACAGGTCCTGATGTCTTTACATGAAATGTTCCCAGCAGTGCATGCAGCAGAAATGGCTGTCCAGAGGAACCCACGTTCCTGGGATGCCTGGCAGACTTTGGGACGTGCCCAGCTTGGACTAGGAGAGATAGCATTGGTAGGATAACAGAATTAATTTTGTGTGAGGGAAAGTGTAGAAATACCAAGGTTGCTGTATATCCTCATGGTAACTTGAACATAGAGAAGGAAAAAGGTCATTATTATTTATCTTCAGTGTTCCCTCTGCTTTATGGTGTTTCACAAATGCTTCCTGTGTGGTTTTGTTGCTGGACTTGCAGAAGACCTGTCTAGCTCCAAGACTTTTGTGTCATATAATATATTTATGTGGTGTCTTTAAGCAATAGAACAATTACTGCTGACATAACTGCACATACTACATTCTGTGTGTTCTACTGCAGCAGTGCAGCTCACCATAGTTTGAAGATGAGGGTAATGTGAAGTCCAAGGATCAGCCAATTATTCAGGCTCAGTTTTTATACATGCCTGCTGATAAAATTCTGATGTCCTGTTTTCCTTGTGTCCTGCTTATGCAGCTAATAACATGTGCTCATTCCTGCTTTCCTCTGGCTCCCTGACCTCAAATGAGGTGGCTGAGGTTGCTTCTTCATTTAATAAGAGAGCAAAAAGCCAGGGATGTTCTGCAGTAGTTGAAGTGCATCTTTTTTTTTTTTTTTTTTTTTTTTTTTTTTTTTTTTTTTTCTGGAGTATAATAGTTTTCTGCTAGTTTCTGTGAAAACGCAGTATGTGAACTTTCAAATTCAGACACATTCACAGAGGTTCATTAGAAAATCAATGCATCATGACCTCTTAGATGAAAAAAAGATACTGATTGTATTTTTTTGATTGAATAGTAGTAGCTGTGTGCTATTTTGATGCAAATAATTTTGTTGGTAATTTAGAGTGTTTTTGCAAAGTCCCAATGTTTTGTCTTAAAGTTTTCAAGGATTAAAAAAATGATAGGGTTTTTTTGATGGAGGTTAACAATTCATGCAGAACTAATTTTTAAAATGTAGTAAGGAGCAGTGTTAAAAACCACAAACCAGCGAAAACAAACGCAAACTATGTGAATCACCTAGATTCACAGAACGGTTTGGGTTGGAGGGAGCCATAAAGATCATCTAATTCCAACCCTGCTGTGCCATGGGCAGGCACACTTTCCTCTACACCAGGTTGCTCAAAGCCCCATCCAGCCTGGCCCTGAACATTCCCAGAGATCCATAACTTCTCTGAGCAACCTGTTCCAGAGTCTCAGTGCTTTCACAATGAAGAATATCTTCCTAATTACCTCAATTTCCCCCATTTCAGTTTGTAGTCATTACTCCTTGTCCTATCTCTACAGTCCCTGACAAAGAGTCCCTCTCCAGCTTCCCTGCCTTCAGATACTGGCAGGTTGCTGTGATGTCTCCACACAACCTTCTCTTCTCCAGGCTGAGCAGCCCCAGCTTTCTCAGCTGGGGAGGTGCTCCCAGTCCCGTTAGACAAAACCTAAGACAAAAGCTGTGTGTTGCAGATGTGCAGTGTGCTCCCGTTGTTGGTGCAGTACCATAAGGTGAAATATCTCATATAAATCCATGCCTGTCTGCATTTCAGCAATGGTGACATCCCGTGGCTTTTGTGGTGTAGAAGGTAAGGGTAGATGGTCTGATCTGTCTGGATCTTTTCCTTTCAAGTGTGTGAAACTGTCATTGTAAATTATGGCTGAAGAATATTAAAAATGCACTAGTCTCCGGAAAATTAGTTTTATTTCCTTCAAGGATCCTAAGTAACTGATGCTGTTTATTCTGTAAAAAAATGCTACAAGTTGCTGTAATATCAGTTATAAATAGTAATATACCTGTACTAGTTATACCCAGCAGGTTGACATATAAGCTATAAACTTTTTCTACATAGACAAACCATGAAACACCAGTGGGACTGGATGTCTTGAGTGCTGGTGACCTAGTGTTCATAGTGCATTAATTTTGTTTTATTTTAGAGTAGCACTTCAGGTGCTCTCTTAGATTGCATTGTTGAGCTTAATCAGAAAGGGATCTAATTTATGTATCTGAAACTAGTCAGTGATGCAAAGCATTTTAATTGGGAACAATCAGAGATTTGCATCAAAGCACTTCATTCATCTGAAACACTGCTCTAGGTGCTCCTGTAATTGTAAAATAGACCTTATTGTTGGTGAAGAGGAAGGGAGGAGGGGTTATCACAGGTAGTTTGCCCTGCTAGTGTTTTTTTTTATTTTCTCTGAGTAAGGAGCCTGAGGTGTAGAAGCTCCTGTTGGTGTCTCCAGTGCTTTGGTGCTGTGTATTCAATCTTCATTGCCTTTCTGTCTGTAGGTTGAACTGCCTTCTGATAAATATGTTCTCACATAGAGAACCTGGGGAGTTGTTCTGAAGCGCAGATAATGTTCACTACTTGTTTTTGAACCAAGCAATTTTTAAGGAATCTTAAAAAGTTAAGACTAAAGGAGTTTTAAAGTAAGAAAGGAGTTCATAGTTATTGAAAGTGTGGAGTCTTCTTGACCAAGTGGTTTAAGTCATAAACCTTTTCCACTATTCTTTCATTTCCATGATTTTCTATTTTTTCCCTGTATCATATTTTTTACAAAGAAAAGTTAATAAAGCATAAATATTTTTAGTAATTTTTTTTGAGATTTAGGAATTACTACCCTTCTCAAAAACTGCTTCTTCTGTTTCTTTGTTTCATTTCTCCCCACCAACATCTGTCTTCATTACCCACATCCTGCCAAATGGTCTGTTGTGAATACTTTATTACTTCACAATGAATGATGCATTTTTTCTTAGGGAAAAGACAAATTTACTGTATTTTAGTTTGAAGTTTCCCAGGTCTATAATGCTGCTTCCAAACAAATCTGATGTATATTATGAGCTGTGTAATAATAAAAGAAAGAAAACTGTGCTTGGATTTAGTTTGTTTAAGACTTGTGACAAAAAGAATGAGCTAAAATAGTCCCTTTTTATTTAGCTTTTATGAAAGTTGTTTGCTCTTTTTTTTTCTCTTGAATTCAGTAATTAGGGTAATTCAACAGTAATACTTAAATGTGAACAAGGAGAACTTTGTTTCTGTACAGGCAGAAATTCCTTAAATTCTACAAATCAATGTGCACAGCACACCTGAGTAAGCCTGCAATGTGAATGTAGTAACTGTAGAAATATAGCCAGGCTTGCAGCATTTCTCTCATTTCATTGCAAATACTTAGTTTTACAAATTACATTTCCTGTACTGCTGATGACATCTTAAGTAGTTAACAATTTCACACTAACCGCTTCAGAACAGTTCTTCCCATGAGACAAGGTGAGCCTCATGCTTTGATTAATCAAGGGAAAAAAAAAACCAAAACAAAAAAAACAAAAGAAAAGCAATATTAAAAAGGGAAACTAAAACTAATCACAAAATAATGAAGGACCAAACGAAAGCACTGAGTCTCCCACCGTGGAGAAGTTCCTCAGCCCAGTGACGTGGTCACGGGCGGCCAGCTCAGGTGGCCCTGCTTGAGCAGGGGCTTGGCCCAGGTGACCTCAGAAGGTCCTGACCAGCCTCAGCCATTCTGTGGTTCTGTAACTTCAGCTTTACCCCGCTGTACTGAGGATCACGAAGTTGAGAGGCTAGATGTGTAAATATGCACCAGTTGTGTGTGGCTGTTGTTTGATGTTTTGAAGGATGTGGTTTCCTGTATTCCTGCTAAGTAGTTGTGCTTTAGCAGTCTTTAAGTGTGGCACAACATTTTGTCAAAAGAATCATTCCTTGACAATATGAATCTTCAGATCAGTCCTTTCCTTTCATCTCTCTTGAAAGAAATAGTTTTAGGTCTTTTAGATAATGATGGGAGTTTTGTACTCCCAAAGAGAGAAATGTCTGTGTTTTATGGGAATGCAGCTAATTAACATTTTTCAACATGTTACAAACGTTAGCATTTAGAAACGTAGAGTATTTTGGTAATAAAAAGGAAATTGGTGGTTAGCCTTCCGCTGAAAAGTCAAAGTATTTAGGAAATGCTAAGTTAAGAGAGAAAGTACCATGCTTTTTCATTTAAAGTGGGGTTCGGTTAAATTCTTTTCAACAGCTTAAAACAGTCCTGTTTAGTTATTGAGGTTATAGTCAGTAATGTAAGCTTCCCAATGAAGGTCCTGTGTTAGTCCTGCCCTCTCCATCTACTATAGAGTAACCCTTTTTTCTTTTTTAACCACTGTTGGAAATCAAAAATATATTCTGTCATAGTGATTGTTAGTGCGCAAAAAGATCTTCTAGTCAGAGGTGATTTTTATTTTCTGTCAAGAAAGCTGAAGGGCAAGCAAGTCTCCAAAAGTTTAAATGCCCTTTTGAGCAACATTTCTGCCAGGGTTACTCAGTTTTTGCAAGTGATTGTGACTAATTTAGCTGGCACCTCCAGTTAGTTAACTTTGTCAGATGCTCAGGACTTTTGAGGAGTGCATTTCTCAACATCGAGACCATTTAATTGAAAGGTTTAGCTAAATCCAGTGCACAGGTAAGACAAATAAGGATGTTGAAGAAAGTTTATTTTACTATTGTTTTAAAATTCCTGTAATAATTTTGGCAGTATAATTCGATAATAAAGAAGTAAATATTTTCTTGGATTCTTTTTCCTGATTTGCAAGGTGAAAGTACTGATAACACTTAAGCTTGATTTTCTTAGGCTGATTATATCAATTTCTAGGATGGGATTGATCTTTGTGATTGTTGTTTCCTTGGTCATCTTGGATCATATCCTTGCATCTGGTAGAGCACGACGTGAGAGGTCTGTGTGGTAGAGGCAGCCTGAAGCAGTGACTTCAGCAGGGCGTGCAGCAGCCTGGCAGGGGTGTGCACTGAGGTGTAAGGGCAGAAGGGCAGTAAATGAGAGGAGAGAGGGCTGCGAAGAAAGGAGTTGGTGCACAATTACATCTCCGAAATCTGTCACCGAAGCAAAAGGAAGTACAAGAGGAGGATAAGGAGGATACAAACTTCTTCAAAAAGAGAAGAAGGAAGGTGTGGGAGTGAGGACGCACACATCTACCAGATGTAAACAAAGACTTGTATGCATTTGTAATTTAACAAAATTCTAAAGGCAAAAATAGTCTTTCACATTTGGAAAATTACTATATTTCAAGTACTTTCTCCAGAACATGAGAGCTCCAGAACCTTTGAATAAAATGGTTTTGTAAGTGTAAGAAGTACAAAATATTGTGCACCTCATTTTGTAAGACACCAGAATTACTTTTGGTGAAGTTTCCAGACAGAATTTTTTTATTGAAAAGCAGAAATAATCTGAACAAAAAATTACACACAGAAAAGTTCAAGATGACAGTTTAAAGTAAACAAAAAAAAAAAATGCCATTCAATATGCTGTAGCAACCATTAATCTAGAGTGAAAATACCTGAAAGGATGGGATTTTTTTCCTTGTTTGAAGGACAGAAATATCATGAGGAGTCTTTAAATATACTATAATGTCTTATTTCCCTATTTTCTACATTAGTCTGATAAATGCTTCTGTAAAAAATTACTTATTTATATTCATGAGTAGTACAAAAATAAGACTCAAATTCCAGTAATATATTGTCATAGAATCGTAGAAATCTTTGGAAATCTTCTTACAGGAAGGGACCTGTAAAGGTCTTCTAGTCCAGCCCCCTGCAATCAGCTGGGACATCTTCAACAAGACCAGGTTGCTCAGAGCCCTGTCCAGCCTGGCCTTAAAGGTTTCTGGGGATGGGGCATTAACCATCTCTCTGTTGTTACAGTGTCTCAGTAACCTCACTGTAAACAATATCTTCCTTACATCTAGCCTGAATCTACCCTTTTTCAGTTTGAAGTCATTACCACTTGTTGTATCACTGCATGTCCTTGTAAAAGTCATTTTCCAGATCTTTTGTGGGTCCCTTACAGCTACTGGGAGGCTGCTGTAAGGTTTCACTGAGCCCTTCTCTCTCGAGGCTGAACAACCCCAGTGCTCCCAGATGTCCTCACAGGAGTTGTGCTCCAGCCCCCTGATCCTCTTTGTTGCCTCCTCTGGGCTCGCTCCAGCAGGTCCCTGTCCCTCCTGTGCAGGGACCCCAGCTCTGGATGCAGTGCTCCAGGTGGGTCTCAGCAGAGCAGAGCAGAGCAGAGCAGAGCAGAGGGGCAGAATCCCCTCCCTGCCCTGCTGCCCACAGGCTCTGGATGCAGCCCAGGACACGTGTGGCTCTCTGGGCTGTGGGTGCCATGGCTGGGCCATATCCAGCTTTTCATGCATCAGCCCCACCAAGGACTATGCTGAGTGCTGTAAAAACACACAAACAAAAAAAAAATTCCATATTAAAGATCATGTAACAAGAAAAAGATTACTTACTTCACTGATAGACATCCTTTGAAACAGGTCAGAAAGTGTCTGCCAAGTGTAACATAAAGGCCTAATACTGACTTTGGTAGCAGATACAACCTCTTAAAATTCTCTCCTGACTTTTTAGGGAGGCTTCTGTACAGTGACAATTACTAAGTCCATTTGTACATTTACAGAAATTTGTAAAAAAAAGTGCAGTCTCATCAGAATTGCCTTTCACACTTGAAGGCTATGCAAACCAGCAGAGGAGAGTCTACTCATGGGACAAATGGAAGATTGCTTGCTATAGAATACTATTTAGTGAGACAAAATGTAAGAATCAAAATTATGTATTTTTCACATACTGTAATTCCACAAGGAAGAATATCTTGCAGAAGGTTTTAAATTGCACTTCCCTACAGAAGCAATAGCAGATACATGACTATACTGATTTAAAGTCCTGTAGTCCTTATATGCAGGGTCTCTAAAATCACAGCTCCTCTTTAAAATGAGACTAGAAATACTGATTTTATGTAGTGTCATTGTGTTTTCCTACAATGTGACAAGCAATTGAAGAAAAGGATTTAATGTCCATTAGGGGAAGAATTAAAAGCAGCAGTATTCTTTTCTTCCATCTTAGTAGAAATGAGTGGCTTTGGGCGCTGTTCCAGTGGCAGCATAAAATTTTAAATGGATGACAAGTGTGTATTTTTCAGTTTTACACTGCTGCTTTAAAATAATCCCTCTGATCTTTTGCATCACTTAAAAGTTTTGTTCATCTTTTGCAGCACTTTAATATTTTGTTCTTTCTTTATAAAAATGTCAAGCACAAAAACTTTTCTAATAGATTTACTAAGATGATCTTTTTATGCTGTATTGTATGAATCATCAAAGCAGCTTTGACGCGTACCAAATGTTATTTATTGTGCATGAACATAACTTTATAGACAGGTTTTAATTAGGGGACCTCTTTCATGGAAAGCTTAAAAGCAGAGGGTGTTTGTTTATATTTTGTTTTCTACAGAAATGAGCATTAGTGTTTACTTGTTGTTCATGTGTCCCTGAAAATTAAAGGCTAGCAAAGTTGAATAAAGTGACACTGTTTTACAAGAACTAAACTTCAGTTCTTCTGTTTAAAGTGCAACATGCTCCTACACTTCAGAGCAGGCTGTGGACAAATAATCAAGCTTTTTTTTCCATCTAGAATTGAAAGGCTGCTTCTTACAACAGCAGTAATACTGATAGCATAGGCAACATTTCTTAAATCTGATTTTGTATAATTTTCTTCTGATAACCCATCATCTCTGCCAGCAAAAGGATGAACTGTCAGTTTGTCAGTGCAGAAGAAAAGTTGTGATTTTCCAAATTAATTGGCATGCTTTAAGTATTTATAAACTACAACAGAATATGTCAGCTGTGGTTTACCATGTCTTTAAAGTCTTAATATTCAAATTGCCAGAACTCTTCCCAAATATCACCCCAATCCGTATCATCATAGTTTTCACATCTTACAGGAGGTCTTCTGTACATGTCATAAAAGAGTTTGGTCACTAAGGTGACCCATTTTCATAACTGACTGTACAGTCATAAATTTGAAATACACTCATGCTTTTGTGTACATGTACCTAAGTTTGAGGAGGTAGGTTCAGCCTTGACCACTGTTAGTATAACTAAAAGAAAATACAGTCTGTAATTTTTGGTGTAGCTTTTTTCTAGTATTGTAGCAACCTCTTCTTATTTTAAGTGGTCACACTATGTTTTTAATTTCACAACTTCTCTGTTGAGGATTTGTATTTGTGAGTATTTTCCCAGTTGAACTGAAAGAAAGGAGAAGCATCACTACACTTACTTCTACTAATATTACATTGTAAGATTATAGAAGTTCCTTCTTAGAGCAACTCTTGAAGTTCAGAGTTTGTTTGGCTCTTTCAGCACATTTTTTATGTGTTTTTATAACCACATACCTGTTACAGGAAGTGTTTACCATGTGGCTACTATTAGTGTAGTGTTAGGTTCTATATGTGAAACGACTGCATTCTAATTTAAGGGTAGCAATACCAGTGATACCTCAAATTCCAGTCATCCCTTTCCTGTATTTCTTAAAACCATATCTGTCTACTTTTGCCTTTATATACATCTAATGATGAGAGAAAAGTGGAATAGGAAACCATCCAAAAAATTGTTTTTCCTTTTACCTTTTTAATTACAATGTTTTGTTTTCATATATGAGCTCTTTATTTGTTGCCAGGTACTTAGTTTATTCATGCATTTTTGTCATTCCAGACACAATTGTTTGGGGGTGAGGCTGATATTGAACCAAGATGAGGGAGGGTTGCTCCAATAAAGACAGCAGTAAAACAGTTTTTGGCTTTGCTCAAATTATACCTGTAATTTTTTGGTTGTCCATTTTTATGAAAAGGGTAGACTTTAAAGTGTCCCATCTTTGTTTCTTCCCTGTTCTGTTTATAGGCAATCCGAAGCTTCCAGATATCCTTACACATCTTTCCAATGAACCCTGAAGTATGGAAAGAAGACCTTTGCTGGGCAAGAAAACTACAGGAGCAGCAGAAGGCCACAAAGACTGAGTCAGTGCAAGCACTGGCAAAAGGAAAAGAGCTTGTACAAGAGTCAATCCCCGACTATGACTTTGAAAGTGATGAAATTGTGGCAGTCTGTGCTGCCATTGCGGAGAAAGAGAAAGCTCTTTCAGCAGCTAAAACGATGGTGATTGTGTCTGCTTCAGGCACAGTAGAGACTGTAACTGAGCAGGACAACTGTCCTGCCACTCCTGATGAAACCCTTTTCATCAGGGCCCGGTAGGGCAGCCTCATGGGTAGTCATACCCATGATTTTAAGAACTGCTGTTATTTATTGTGTTTTACTTGCTTTGTATTTGTTCTGTTTTTTTAATTAAATGGTAGGATAGCCTACAAAAGTTAAAGAATTAAGTTATTTTTCTTTCGTAAATTAAAAAAGCAATGACCTGAGTTGTTCCATCAGTATTTTTCAAAAAGAAAGCCAAGAGTTGATTCTAAAAAATCTAAATTCTTATGAACAAATGTCATGTTGAAATGCTCTTCTGTATTCTAACAGCTGCTTTCATCTTCATGTATTTCATAATTTTACAAGTTAATGTGTACATTTTCCCAGTAATTAGGGAAGTTTTATTTAAACTGTAAAAGTGCTGTGGTTTATCCCCAGCTGGCAACTCAGCCCCACACAGCTGACTGCCTCCTGGTGGAATGGGGGAGAGAATTGAAAGAGTAAAAGTGAAAGAACTCGTGGGCTGAGGTGGAGGCAGCCTGTTAGGGAAAACAAAAGCTGCACATGCAAGCAAAGCAAAGAAGAGATTCACCCAGCCAGTTCCCATGGGCAGGCAGGTGTTCAGCCATCCCCTGGAAAGCAGGGCTGCATCACATATGACTTGGGAAAACACTCTGTATGTCCTCCCTTCCCCTACCTTCTTCTTTCCCCAGTTCTGTATGCTGTGGGATGGAATATCCCTGTGGAAATCACAATATTAGTTGGGTTCAGCTGTTCTGGCTTGTCATCTCCCAGCTTCTTGTGCACCCCCAGTCTTCTCACTGGTGGGGTAGCATAGGTCTTGAGGAGCAGGAATAGGTCTTGACCCCTGCTCAGTAATCACGAAAACAACTGTGTGTTATCAACACTTGGTCAGCAAAAAATCAAGACCTAGCCCCCAACTTGCAACTCTGAAGAAAATTAACTCTATCCCAGCTGAAATAAGCACAAAAAGAAAAAGGGACTTCTAAAAATTATTTCAATCACTATTAATTATCATTATTTTTATTCCAGCAAATGTGTGAACTGTTTCAGTGAACATTGAAAGTGTGACTGTTATTGACAGTCCTTGTTTTTATTAAGATTACTTGTTCTATGATAAAGATTCCTATGAAGCAGGGATGGATTATTATTTTGTATGTCTGTGTTTGACAGATCTGATTTGTAGCCAAATCAAGTAGAAACCTTTATGTTACTTTCCTTGGTGAGTGGGTTAAACATTTTTTGATTAGGTGAAAGGAAATGCTTTACCAAACAAGGCCCTGAATGCTTAGTTATAACTAAATGTTTCAACAGATGAAAACTGTTTGTGACTGAAACTGGCCTTATCTTGTGTGCTGTGCTACAGACATCACCAAAAGCAGAATGGTGGGAGTAGGAAATAGATACGGCTGAATTGTATTGTATTTGGGGCTTTCCTTTCCTAGTGAGGTTAATCTGATAAAGGGAGTCAGTTTGCTTTTCCTGATTCTTATGACCTGCCATTAAATGTATGCTTTTAGGGAAAAAAACATTTTTCCAGGACAGCACTACTGGAGTCTCCCTTTTTTATCCTTTTTAGATTTTGATTGCAGTGTTGGGCAGTGAGGCATACTATATGAAATCTTTTTAATGTTGATTTTTTTCAGGGGAAGGTGGCCATTGCTTCCTCACACAGGCAGATCCTCACACAGCCAGAGAAATGAAATCAGGCTTTTTCTTTCATGTGCTCTGTGCTGAGACCATTCTCATTTCATTGTCTTGGAGACATGGTAGAGATGATCACATCCTAACAGTACTGGAAAAAATGGTCACCTGAGGAATTACTGAGGAATTCAGTGTGGGAACATGTAATTTTTACTTGATTTTGATAAAATTTTTATGATAATAGTTTTGTAGACAAGTGAAACTTCTGAAATCAGTCATCTTTGCACTTTTCAAGTCTGATTTCTAATTTCAAAATAACAAATTTTAAAAGAAAATGTTGCTTGACAAGCATAGTATTTTTGCAGTGGAAAATGCATTGCAGAAAAGCTATCTCAAATAATATTTTTTCTTTATCTGATACCAGAATATCTTTATTTAAGAGGATACATACAGTTTTTTAAAAAGACTTAATTGCCCTGTTGTACAATTTAATTAATTTTTGCAAGATTATCCCTGAATGGCTTTTTGTATGTGTGAATTTTTAGATCTGTGCTTGCATGAGCACACATTGACACAAAATCACACCTTTTACTATCTCCTAAGTATTCAAAATAATTAGAACTACAATATTAAGAAATGTAAAATATCATCATGCTGCATTTTTACTTCTTCATTAAGTTCAGAAAGATTTTAAATGCTTACTGGATAGGCACTTGATCAAGATATAGTTTAATAGTTTAAATTATTAGAATAGGATTTCTTAAGCTTTCTCCTATCAACTTAATACAATCTAGTCAGCCATAGGAAGAGTTAGCATGAGAGAGGTTTGGACAGATTTCTTCAAATCAGAGATCTTCTCTGGCTGGAAAAGGAGATCTGTGAGATGCTCTAGGGTATGTTTTCATTTTGAAGGAGCTTGGCTCATCCACCTCATCTTTTCTGTCTTTACGCTTTGTACTTGCGTCAGTGTTCTGTCTTTACTCATACAGGAAGGACTGCTGCCCTTCTCTCATAGGGCTGTGTTATCACAGAATCAGTATCCACTGAAATGATTCACAAAGTTCCTGTTACTTGAGCACCGCAGCGCCAGACTGCTGGAGGGGTGTACATCTGCACCCTCAGGCTGTGCCGGGCTCGAGGGGTGGTGCTTTCCATCCCATGTACTAAATGTGTTTTCTTTCTGATTAGGTTCTGACAATACCTAGAATTCATAACCTAGTCTAGTGTTTTGTAGAGTAGTTAAGTTCCTGGGACGCTCTTTTCAAACTGGGGAGAAGTTCAAACATTGATGAATTCAGCATTGTTTTTTATACAGCATGCCATGTTTTGCATGTATATAATTTTCTGGATCGGTTTGTGGTTTGAATAAAATAGTGACTTCTGCTGCTTCTGATGCCTGTTTATTCTTTGGGTCATAACAAAAATAAGTAGTATTTCCCATTCCAGGATGTTCCTCATTTAATAACTGGTTTTTGTCTCTGTAAACATGTTAATTTGTTTTAGTAAAAAAGAAAAGAAGACATCTCTGGGAAAAGTATTTAATAAAAGGTGATGCACAGAGCTTTAAACCTTTCAGGAATAACCATATGAGATGAAGCAAAAGGAGATCCTGCTACCCAGAACAGGATATTAGTGAAATACACTTCCCCTTTGACATTAGAAAATTATTTCTATTGTTCTTCATTATCACTAGGGGCAGTGACTGCAGCAGCTTTCATGTGTTTGTCTTCCATGTGAATCACATATTAAGATGCTCAACTGTTGCATGCAGGAGGAAAGCTCAAGAACAACAGTGGGTTAGACGGATTAATTTTGCTTGATTTAGAAGCCTACGGTTAAACATTCAAATCTGTTTTTCCCTTTGAGTCCCTTCGTATCCAGTGGAAAGAAATACACAGCCTCACAGGGCCATTCATATGCCATGTGTTAGATAAGTATCAGAATGAGTTGAATCAGCCTCCCAAGGTGCCTAATTATTTCCCTTGACTACAAAGGAAGCTCAAGGTGACTGACTGGCAGTTAACCTCAAATGCTGAAACTGGGCATGTGACTTCCACTCTCATAGATGGAGATAAGTATCTTTAAAAACCTTAAATGTACTGAGAGAAATAAATCCTTTCTGACAATAGTAGAGGGTAAAAAAGCAATAAGGATCAGATAACACAAGAGTGACTCTTACTTGATAATACCATAAGATACTGGATTTTAAAAGGAGTCATGGGGAGAGATTAAAAGCAAGTGGAGCATTTTACTCTGGGTTTAGAGATTAAGATCAGAGAAGTAGCATTGGAAACTTGCTTGCCCACACAAGGTAAATTTCCTCCCAATCCTAAAACCAAGGGAAAGGAGGTAAAATACTAGTGTTGAGGTTCTGTCTTATATTTGAGTTCGTAGAATTGCTGTAAAACTCTAATGACTGTAGTTAGGAGTGGGGCACAGGAAAGCAGAAGCATGTGGGTTTGGTTTGTTGGCAGGTTGCAGGAACTATGTGTTTATTGTAGGTCACTGTCATGTTAACATGGTGTTCCCAGATGTGCTGGAGTCCTTGGGCTGGGGTATCTCCAGAGGGGCTGGTTCTGGAGCAGGAGAGGCTGATGGGCATGGATGACAGCTGAATCCTACCAGGTGTCATCCTGAAAGCTGCCTGGCTTTGAGGGTTGATTTCCTAAAAGCCAAAAGGCTAGGAGCCGTAAGGGTTGTAAAGGATAAAAGATCAAAGGGAAAGATTAGATGGGGGGATGCAGTGTCCTTTGGTTTCACAAAGCAGGAGATTCACTGGGTTTCTAGGTCTGTAGAGCTGGCGGGTCTTGAAGAGGGCCTGGAGTGCAAACACATGGTGATATTTGGTAGCTCTAATAGTAAATCGGCCTTAAGTGGAACACGCTTACTGTTGTGTCTGGCAGCAGAAATAAAACCTCAGAAGCTTCCTGACTTAGGATGTTGGCTGTGCCATTTGAAGATAGCAGATTACACTGATCCTGTGAGCGCGTAGCACTGGGCCTGTAGTGCCAGTTCGGGTCAGGCAGCACGGGTGTTCCCGACAGCAGGAATGTGTGAGCCTGATTTAAAACAGCCCAAGTCCTCTGCCAGTACATCCCACACCCTAAACCGTTCACAAGGCTAACTTACCATGGACCAGAGATTCAAACTAATCTACAGATCTTTACAGAAACCACTGTCTGGTACAGATACTGACTCTCCTCCTGCCTGTGGTAGGTGGATCCTCCAAGCCTTGCCACAGGACAGGGGCTTAAATTAAGTTAGGGTTGGGGCTTGGGGTGTGGTTGTGGGGTTGGAGGTCTAGCAGTGTCTCTGGATGGAAAGGGTTCAGCAAAGCGGTGATCTGGGATGTGTGGGCAGGAGAGACTGCTGGAAGGGAGGGAGGGGGCTGCCAGTCACAGGACTAGCAGGCTGGACAGAGTTTGAGAGATACAAGTCTGGTATGAGAAATTTTTGCACCAGTACATTTTCTGTGAATACGGAGGACTGGGGAACGTGGATGCTGACGTGAAAGGCTGTTCAGAGGGAATATGGATCTCTGGGGTTTGGGAATACGGGGGAGATATTAATGTGTGAGAAAGGAAACTCTTTTGTATATACAGAAAATACTCATATAATACCTAGCAAGAACATAACCTTTTAATCTCCTTGGGGCAAATTAGATTCTTCAAACTTGTAGCCTTATTTTGGAAGACTTGTTAAGCTCAGGGAGGCTGAGGAACGTAGTTCAGTAATGTGTCTGTGGCCAGCACTGGAGGAAGGTGCTAAACCTGAGCGGGACTGTGGGGCAGGTAAGTAAGATGTGATACTACTGTCACCCTAAAAAAGGCTGCACTTGCCCAGTCCTTCCACCCAACTGCTCCTGAACACTTACCTGTGTTTGCAACTAGACAACAGAAGTGCTCCGATTTTGCCTTTGTGCACCGTCATGGAGCTGTGGCAGGCAATTCCAGCATTGCTCAGAAGACTTTGTGGGCTGTTTGGGAATCATGGAGTTAATTTCTGAGGGGGTTCATGCTGATGAAATCTAGTCCATTACTGACATCTTGTGAATGGTGAGGGCAGGAGGACCTCAGGCCTATCGTGTTTGCTGAGGGAAGCTACTTAAGATGGTCTATTCTTGCTTAAAACTCTTTCAGACCATGTGTATTTCTCATCAGTAATGATCATAAAGAGTAATAAAAGCATATTAATGAAATAATTTTAAAGATAGTGAGTCCTTGCTTATTTACTTACTTACACACTGTAGATATTTAATTCTGTCATTGGATAAAGTACCAGTAATATTGTTGTGCTGCTCTGGGCCAGCTGCAAAGGTGTGGTCCCATATTGGTACATGTGGTGTTATCTGCCAGTGGCAGTCCCACCTTCCTGCTCTGCCAGGTGCTATTTCCTGTCTTGGGAAGTATGGTGAGTCTGTTCTATTTCTTGGTCACTAGTAAGCAAGTGACCATAGTGAGGTGGTTTAATTGCAAGGAATTCAGGCAGCTCTTTATCTGTAGCTGCAGTAGGAGCTTGGGTAATACTGTTCTCCAGCTTAACTGGTGAAAAGTAGCTGCTGCTGCTGCAAGTATTTGTGTAGAGATCTAACTTCAGTTTCTATATGTACAAAGGCAAACAAGCTCAACTTGTGCCCTGTTAAAGAAAACTGTCTTTGTTCAAATAAAGAATTTCTGTGGCTCTGTGTCAGTGCTCTTGGGCACAGTTTTGAAGACAGCTGCTTCTTGCTGATGGCAATCACGCTGTGGTGTTTTGGAAACTTGCAGGACTAAGAATGTTTTGGCAGTAGCTGAGTGCAAAGCATTCCAAGATGGAAGGCTTGTTAAGGCAAGGAATTGGCACAGAATGTCAGACTCATGTAGACAACTGAGATCAAGCAGAACATTTCCATTTAATTGTGATCCCCAAAGTTGCTTTGGTCCGTACAACTGCTTAAACATATCAACATAAGGCTCAAGATTTTCATTACAATGTAGCATTCACATGAAAACACTTTAAGCAGCATAACATGCTTTGTATTTGACAAAACATCCCCCAAATACCTGTACAGAATTACTTTGATACACAGTATTTTTTGAACAAGATCTAACCCTTACAACATAAAACACAAAACTCCTTTTTGTCAGTGGTTAACAGCTGGTTTTGGTGATGTGTTTGTCATCAAAACTCTAGCAACAAATGCTTTTCAAGGTGTTTAAGACTGAGATATAGTTCTATATAATCTATACTTTAAATGAAGATTCTGCTTCCATGGTTTCATACATTTATTTGATGGAGTATCAGATTACACAGTCATAAAATTCTATTTACTATTTAAAGTAAAATGATAAATGTTATGAAAAAATACCTTTATTACATCAGTGATGCTTTAACTAAAGTGAATATTAAGACTATTAACCAGGAGTTGAAAGTTTCAGGCCCTGATATTGAAAGCACTTCTATATGTCCTTAACTTTACATGTAAGGAGCCTCCCTGGCAGCAGAGGGACCACCACTCTGATGGGCAATGTTAAGTTGTGTGCCTAAGGTGTGCGGGCTGTGGGCCAAACTACTCAGAGGTGCGCATGTTACACAGAAAAACATTCTCAGAACATAAATAAAATCTGATTTTTTTAGTATATACATATACTGAAAACTAATATTCTTAACTGGAAGGATGTGTTTTCTTTTTCTCTCTTAAAAAGGAAGATATTCCCATTTCACTCAGAAAGTGCTTATGAATTCTCAGCTTGAGAATTACCTCATCAGCTGTGAATCTAGCATGGACAACAACTCTAAGCCAAGAATGCCTTATCAGCAGGAAATACTGAGGGAAGAGAAGGCTGGCAATCATTTCTATATACCTTGTATTCATAACAAACCTTCTCATAGAGAAGAATACACTTTTAAATATTTTCAATCCTGATATATATACAATGATAAAAATTCACATTTTCATGCTTTAGTGAGACACTTTAAAATCCTACCGCAGGTAGCTCTAAGAGTAGCTGTGTCCAGTTCCTAGCAGCTGCCTGATATTCAGCTCTAGTACCAGAAGCTTAAACTCTTCATAGCCGAGCAGCCACGGGGAAAGAGCAAAAACAATTCTAACAGACTTGGAAAGGGAAAGAAAAAAAGAAAAAAAGCAAGTGATGGGGTCTTTCTATTTCCAGAGGCACAGTACCTCTCCTGTGTCCCACAACAAGACAAGGCAGCTCAT
>VXBQ01000760.1:17768-49652 GCA_013400175.1 Phainopepla nitens | reverse complement strand
CGGGGCGGCCTTGGTGCCTCTGGGGGCGGCCCCTGTGCCCCTCGGGGCGGCCAGCGGCAGCGCGGGCTCACATCATCTCATCACAGAGAGACGCCGCGCAGGATGGCCGGCAGCCGATGCTCTGGCATCAGGGCGGCATGTCCCGCTGGCAAAGGGAAGATCTGCTATACTGCCTGTTTCCGGCCTCTGTTAGTGTGGGTACGTTCAAGGGATGCATTTGTATGTTGGTACCGAGAACTTGTTGGGTCGTGACTGTGAGACGATCACGTGAATTGGACGTAGGTTTACAGTTGCTGGCAAAGCCCTGCGATTATAGTCAGTCTTATGTGGGCTGATGGAAGGACAGCAGTCGCTTTCACCCAAGCGGTGATGGTGGTGATGTAGTCACTGGTCCAGAAATGTCCATACAAGACCTACAACCACAAGTATGTCCATGGGAGTTGCTGTGCTAGTCACCTGTGCTATCACTTCTGGCTCAGGGATGAAACTTTACATTGTCATACTGGATTTCACACCTACTAGTCTGTTGCCCTTGTACACTTGGTGACATTAGTTGCTACAAAGAACGCAAAAACTCTGTCCCAAAACATGACATTTGTATCCTTAGAAGAATCTCTTCTCTGATGTAAAGGCAAAAGGTATTATAAAAGTCTATTATTTGTTAGTCTTTCCTCTCTTTTATTTCTTTTAAGCCTATGAAAATGATGCCTGTGGACTTGCTATTAGTAAAGTCATGATAACATCATGATATACTGATGACAAAAGTATTGACAGAACAAAATATACGAGGACGAGTTTGTACTGTGGGAAAGAAAGCAAGGAGTTTCAGCTTTCAGTGCTGTATGGGCAAACATGAAGAAAAAAAGCTGTTTTTTATTTGATCAGCTTTTTTTTTAATGTTATCTAACTGCTTTGAAAACTAAAATGCAGTTTTAGAAAAAACCTTGATTTTTACTTAACACATATAGGATAAATACTATAGCAGTGGTGGTGATCTGGTCTGCTCAGAGAAAATGTAAGCACTTTTCCTGACATTTTGCTAGTATTGGTGGCTCTTTATTTTCTACAAAATTAGAAAGTCATTCTGTCACAAGCACAGGGGTACACGTGGGAGTAGAGGTTGATCAGTTGCCTAACTATCAGAAGCAAATTAGAAGCACTTCAATTTCCAAAGTAAGTGCAGCACAAAGGTTGTTTTTGCTTATCTTTTAAACAGTTTTCTGACTGTTCCAGGGAAGCTGACTGACATGCAGAGCAGCTCCGCATTCAGAAGGTGTAATTGCACTTGCTTTCTCAACAGTCCTGTCTTCATACACCAGGACTTTGGAGCTCTGGCATTAGAGACCATTATATGGGATTAATTTAACAAAAGTGCATCAGTATTTACCAGTATGGAAAAAAAAACTTGCTTCCCTGAAGCAGTGCAAAAGTTTTTCATGTCTAGAGGCAGGGGAAATGATTTGTGTTTCTTTGTTGCTGCCTTTTTTTCACTTCTTTTCTCATCTGCACGTCCTATCTTATGAGGTATTTTGCCCATCTCATAACAGACTGTGTGTCTTAAGAAGGCTCAGTCTATAGCAGAGAGTGCCCAGGCCCTTCTATGGGTGTGTGTACATGAGTGTGTGTGTCAAAGAGTGCTATCTATTATTCTATAAGGTCTTATAAATGAATACACCTGAAGAACTAATTAAAAAGTGCAGCCAAGTCAGGAAAATCAATGAAGAAATAACTTTTTTTTTTTTCAAAAAAAAAAGGAAAACTGTACAAAAAGTACAGTTTTGAGTGCAAGGATAGTATGATCAGTTTTGTGAAATAGAGTTAGTTCTTTAGGTAGCGAATAGGATAGAAATCAGTCACACAGCTGTGGGATGGGTTTCTGGGGATGTGAGCTTACTGTGTCTACCCATTGTCTAGCTTTCAGAGCTGTTAGAAAAATACAATAACTCTTGGGAATTTCCCACTGAACTAATGGTTTTGATATATGGAACTGCTAGTCAAGATGAAAAGCATAATCACGTGAAAGCCTTAGTCTTCAGAGCAAAGCAGACGCTGTGGAACTGAAGTGGAACTGAAAAAATGGAGAAATTCCACTTGCAACATGAGTTGTCATCCTCTCATAGCAGAAATGTCACACGTTGTAGCATTAAGTAACCACCAAAGAACTTCTGTTTGTGAGGAAACCACTTACGTGAGAAGTCAAAGTTTCATGAATTAAAAATAAAAGCTTTGAAGGGTGATCATGTATGGGAAAAAAACCTTCAATGAATTTCAAAAATCCTAGATTAGAAAATATTAGGACAGTCAAAATATTTAGGATTTACTCTTAATTGCCTCAGAGTAAACTTTTCCTGATTATAATGTTACAGATTTTAAGAGATTAATTGTGACACACGTGAGCCAACTACTATAGCTTGGTTAGTTGAGAAGTATAACTAACTGTGGTCATATTCCTAGCTTGGTGAAAGATTTTAATTCAAATATTTGACTTTTTTTTTTGCTTTCTTCATGGCACATTTATTCAGCATGCCTCAGCTGCCATGTGGGATCTCTTGTATCTCCTTTAGCTGGCTGATGGTTCTAAAACCTTACCTGCATTGCTCAGGGGCAGCTGGAACATAGCCAAAAAAACTGTGCAAAGGCTTTTCTGCTGTTTGTAACTACGATTTTAATACTGAAATGCCTGTGTAGACATTGGAATTGATGGGTACTTTCTGGCAGTGCTTCTGTGAGCTCCACTTCCAGAGGAGTGATGTCTTCAGCAGGCAGTGGAAATGTGTATACAGCCAATTTTGGAAACTTTGGACTCCTCTTAGCATGCTGCAGGTCTGAAAAACATTTTGCATGCTAAACTCCTATTACATATTTGGAGTTCAGTAACATTCTTGACTTACTCAAGAGTTTGTCAGCCTTTCTCCTTTCGTGGAAAATTTGGCTATGGGAAAACTTTATTGCTGCTTTTTTGCCTAATTTTCGCTGTCATACTTTTGACACAAAGTTTTTTTCAGGAAAAAAACCAACTGCTAGAGTAAACTCTGTCTGTATGCCAAAATAAAATCATTATTAATAGACAATGGAGATAGACTGAACCAAATGTTACATAACAGTCTTTAATTAATAATTAGAAGAGAAAAATTATGCAAGGAGCAAGCTGAAAAACTGTTTCAAAGAAATTGGGGAATTCTGTAACATGACTTGAATAGAAGTAGCATTGTAAGTAGATAAAAATTTTATATTTTAAAGCATAGAATATTTTCCTGCCCTCATACTTTTGTACAGAATCATCACAGATGGTAACAGTTTGTTGTTTTGTTTTTTTTTTTTTCCTTAGGAATTTTAGTTTTTTACTAATATCACTAGCATTATTACTAGCACTTCTGGCCCATTTCCTTTGTTCTTGATAAAACATTGTGATGAGTGGGTGGGGTAGTTTTTTTGTGGAGTGAAGACAGGCCTGTCCCATTCCTGCTCTTCTAGTTGCATGCCTGTCTGGGAGAGAGCTGCAGGATGCCCCTGCCAGAGGCACCTCTGCATCCCCGTGGGACACTGTCTGTAGCACAGCTCTGCAATTTACTCCACAGTCGTGTGTTCTGTATTAGTCAGTCGTGCTGCTGAAGTGTGGGGGCTTTTTGACTGTTTAAGCGATGCTGTTAATCCTTGCAGTGCTCTGGGTTTTTCCTCTGTAAGAACGTTCGTCACTGCACTGGTACACAATTCTATTTTAGCAGTTACGAAGTCCGCATTAGTTGTTAAAATAGTTCCATTTGTTTTTTCAATCTATTTCTTTGCAACAGTGTATGTTAAAATAACTTATCCTTCAACTATTGCTTATACTATCTTATTTATTTATTTATTTATTTATTTATTTTTAAGTTGGCAGTTTTTACTTGCCTTTTGGAGGCCAACAGCAGAAATGGGAAGTTCATAGAAGAGCACTGATAAACAGCTGTCAATATAATTTTCTTTTTTTAGAGCCCTTAAAGTGCTTTTGACTATTTCAGGCATTGCCTGATGTTTTACGTGTAGCTAGCTCAGCCAGGTCCTATGCAGAAAAAGATGTTATGAGTTATATTCCCTTTTTACACAAACTATTACCTTTGCTGAAGTAAACTAGTATTTTAGAATATGTGCTGGATGAGTTGTATAGGTACCTTAGAATATACTTGGTTAATATTAGTAATTGGATTTTTTTTTGTATTTTTTAAACTTTCCGAGGCTGATGCTGTGTGCTGTTTCATTTTGTTGTGAGGAGGTACAGTAACTGACAGCTGTGGTGGAAGCAGAAACAGCCCAGCTCTGCACAGGAAGCAGTTGTGTGGCAGGTCCTGTTCCAGTGTAGCTGTTCTGCAGATTTTCCATGAGAGATCATAAGATTGAAGATCCTCTCCAAAGGTCCTGCCTGTAATTCTGCGACAGTATCTGTGTGCCAGAAATTTAAGCAAAGTATCAGGCTTTCTCATGGTAGCTATTTTTGGGGGTTTTTTTGGGTGGTATGATAGCGTTATGTCAGGGTGTGATACAGACCCATATTCTGTGGATTCAAAGAAAGAATGAGAGCTTTGCATTTCTGTTTGAAGGTTGAAACTTTTATTGGGTGTTAAAAGCTGCGTACCAAAGGCACCTGTGAGGAAATCAGTGGACCTGTGATTTTTGCAGCTAGTTTAGCAGTCATGGAAGTGGCTTAATGCATGATATGGTTTTGTAGCATTCCTTTCTCTGTTGTCATACTTGGCTTCATTTTTTGCTCAACACCTCCATGTAAAATAAACTGCCTGTGTACAAATTGTATTCAGTTTCCTGGTGAAGTAGTCCAAGAAGATGGTCAGTAATTTTGAGGTGAAATTTGTGTTCTTCCATGAAGGTACAGGGACAGTTTTGGAAAGAGGCCAGAATCCTTCATAGTATGTGCTGAGTCTCTGCCACCTTTGCAGTGTGAGGGCTGGCTTGGGCATATGATTTGAGGATAGATGTGAGTTACCATCAGCTGAAAGTATAATAGAAGTTTCTTCTTGTACCATCCTGCCCATTGTGGGGCTAGACTTGAAAGTGTATCCAGCTGTCAGGGTGGGCTAGCAACTAGGAGTGAAGTGCGATGGTTCTTTTGTTACCAGGTGGAAGAATTATCTGAATAAATGCTAAGGCTGGGCTCTTTGGGAAAGAGTATTTTTTTATAAATGCTTGCTATTGCAATTATTCAGAAAGGGTTTGTACACTGTGTAACTACTCTATGTGATCAACTCCTGCGTGGGGTGAATTATGTTACATTAAGTATTGAATTCTGAAAGATTCCAGGACCAAGAAAAATAATAGAAACCAACAAGTTACTGGATATTATCTATTACTCAGCAGCTTGGTTCTTAGAAAAATGTACTAAAGCTCCCTGAAAAAAAAGGCTAATTTTGTGGGAATGATTCATGTATTAGGTGAGTCAGTTATCTTTCACTAAGAGGACACTGGCTTTAAAATCACTGGTATAAGCTCCAGCTTTAGTAAGTCTGCAACAAGTGACGAACTGTATTTGCAGCGGAATGTTTTTAAGAAAGTCCACAAGAAGTTTTCAAGGAAATGTTTTCTTGCCTGTAAATTCTCTGTTGTTCCAGCAGAGGGTAGTTTATCCTCTAGGAAGCTAGGTGTGTTGAAGGAATGCTTGGGAAAGGTAACTTAATGATTCCCATTTCCTCTTGTTTTAGATAGGGCAATAAAAATTAACTTCAACAGACTGACCTCATCAGATTAACAAATAATAAAACATATAGTTAGGGTATGGTTTGTTGTTAGGTTGGGNGGTTTGTTGTTAGGTTGGGACTGGAAAAGGCAGCCAAATTCAACAGTAGTCCCATTTCTGTCCTGCTACCAAGGGCTTCATTTGCCCTTCAAGAATTACTGCAATTTGCTTGTGCTGAGAACAGTTGCACTATCAGCTTGAGAGCTATTTCACTTTCATTTGGCAGCTAATGAAGTAGATACAACATGAAGCATTTTTTTATTTCAAATACATAAAATCACTCTAGTTGAAATGTGTTTGGCTTGTTTACAGTTGCTTAAAAGCCCTTCTTTCTGCCACAGTACTCACTGCTGCAGCAGCTGTTGTTGAAGAGACTCTATGATTGCAGTTTGTTGTGGTAGTACCCACCTGCAACAGCTCCTTGCTCTGCTCACTGCTTGTGAGTGTGGACTGGGGAATGCTCTTTCTATGGTCTTCTCTTCTGTGATACTGTATTTTAAATCAGTCATCAGGAAGCAGTCCTGAAGTAAGGTTTTGTGGCTGTCAGTCCTGATGTGCAGCAGAAACTCTTCTGACATGAGAGCATGAGTGAGGGCACTGATGACTGAATATTTGAAAGGGTAGCAGAAGAGATGTGAGGAGCCACACTTGTTCAGTTCCCACATTTCAGAGATGCCCTGTTACTCTGAATTTGTTTCCATTCAAAGCAGTGTTTTAGCTCCTCATGGGTATTGGCCTTTTTGCCTGATTTCTAAAAAGAATATACTAATATTTATCTTTTTGTTTATCTTAGTAAGAGGTATAATATGATTAATACTATGCTGCATATTTTAATCTTAAACTTCTGTATAATTTGCACTTAAAAAAAAAAACTGTACAAGGAGCATTCCTGTAAGAAACCTGTGAATATGGTCAGTGTCAATCATGTCCATGTTTCCATTGCTGGCTTGATCTTGAGGTTACTGGCACTTTGAGCTTTCCCTGTAGTGCACAGGAATTCTTTCTTTCTTTCTTTCTTTCTTTCTTTTCTTTCTTTCTTTCTTTCTTTCTTTCTTTCTTTCTTTCTTTCTTTCTTTCTTTCTTTCTTTCTTTCTTTCTTTCTTTCTTTCTTTTTTTTTTTCTTTCTTTCTTTCTTTCTTTCTTTCTTTCTTTCTTTCTTTCTTTCTTTCTTTCTTTCTTTCTTTCCTTCCTTCTTTCCTTCCTTCTTGTCAGATAGGCCTGTAATTCACATCTAGCTGTATCCCTCCCTGTTACAGACTTTTCCCTCCTTTTCTAGTTTTCGATTTGCTTTCAGAAATGACACAGTATTGGTTTCTACTTATAATTTTCTATTTATTGGGTAAAAAAAGCCCTAACTATATCAGGGATTAATAATGTGTCTGAATTCTTTATTTTGGAGCAATACAGGTATAGCCAGTTAACTTGCTTCTATTTTTTTCACCAATATTCTACATGATCAAAGAAATATAGAAAAACACTTGCATGGATCAGGAGAAGATTTGTCATACTGTCTACCAATTATACAAGAAGCCTAGACAATTAATCTCTTAGTGCAGGCGCTTTGGTAATTTATTTTACTAACGTGGGATGATTCCAGACTGGAATACCAATCCAAGACTGCTTTTATCTAAACATTAGACAGACAAAAGAAGGAGGAGGAACCCAGGACAGCTTTTCCAAAGTCACACATAGTGTTAGTGCCAGATTTGCTACTTGCCAGTCTCTTGCAATCTTGTGTATTTTCTTGCCTTTCAAAGTGGAAATAACTTTGGAGAAGATAAACCCATTTATGGTAGAGATTTAAAGTATTTTTTTTTGTACTTTATGTTGTTTCACTGGTAAGCAGTTTGGAAAACGCTAATGCCTAGTTAATTGAGCCTGTAAGCTTGTTACACAGATGAGGAATGTCTGTGCTAGCAAGTAATATATTTTAAATAGACATAACTAAACTTTGAACCACTGCACTCCATAAAAACAATTCACCATTTATTAAAAATATGTATTAGCTTAGTAATATTTTTGAGTTTTGTTTGTGAGTATTCATATGTGCTTCTTAAATTTATATATCTTATCCATTATTCTGACGTTTGGCTGTGGTAGAGTTACAGACTGGAACAAAAATGAACTCCATTCTCTTTAGAAATGTGGATAGATAATAGTTTTAAATAATATACACATTGAATTCCTGATGCTGTTTTCTTCACCAGCTGGAAAGCCTCTCACTGTCGGAAAGGCATTCAGTATGTTTGACATTAAGGGTGGGGGAATGTTTGTGTAATTATAAATGTTAGACTTGCAAATACGCCTTTTGATTGCAACAGCCTGGACTTCCACATGTCAACAGGAATTTTAACTTCACAAGATAATCCTTGGTTTATGTACCTTGGCACCTTGCTCTTTTCTATATAATTTCAGTATGTATATCGCCAAGTTGTAGCTGAATTTTACATGTGTGCACATGAGACATTTGGATAATGTAAGTACTCTTGACTAAACTAAGTACACTTAGTACTCTTGACAGCTAACCCAGCTGGAGTTGGGTTGCTCCAGCTACTGTGTGCAGCTGTAACAGTTTTGGTATTGCGATGAAAGCTGAAGTCTCAGCTGAAGCGTGTGGGTAATTACCTGTCTTACAGACTTGTGATATCTTGTGTGGTGCTGCTGCGCCTGGTATTAATTCTAGAAAAGCTGTTGGTTGCTGAGGTCTGGACATTTTCAAATGTAAAAGTTCATTTTCAAGGAACGCAACGTGATTCTTTCCTAGTCATGAAGCACAGAAACTTCAGTGCTTTAGAGTGCTTCACAGGTGGGTTATTTTTAATGTGGTGGTATTATTATTTTTTTTTTTTTCAGCTGAAGGACTTATTTAAGAACTTGGGGATGGATTCAGGAAGCAGAGTGGCTGCAGTTTTCATCTGATCTGAGGAGGAAGAAAGAAAGAAGATTGAAGCTGCAACCATGTCATGAAGGATTGCACTTTAGACCGTTTGCTTTAGGAGGGTAAATGAAGTGTCTGTGTACTTCCCACCCTTTCATAGATTGAATTTCACATGCATGAAATTCAGTATTGTCAAATTCTGGGAATGATCTCAGAAACATGATAACTCAGAATGTGTTAAGTATTTCTGTGGTATGAGAGACCCCTTGAGACGTACTGACAAGAAACAAAAAGGAAAAAAATGCAAAGGAACAATATTTCTTGTTGGATGATAAGGGCCTCTGGAGATCTTAAAGGTTTATGCCATCTCTTTTGTAATTTCTTCCTGCAAGTGTATCTGTGATATGCTTACTGCAGTAGTGCTTCAACCTCACCCACCTGAGCTGGTGCAAACCTAGCAGTGTTTAGGGGACACCCTGTCTGACATGGCAGACCTTGAAGGAATGTGTGTGATGTATCACTCAGTTCATGGACATGTATGCCATGTGGAGAGCATTCCTGCATAATGTCCTGATGCATATTAATTAGAGAAGCAAGATACTTATGTGATGTAAATCAGATCCTTTCTTGGAAATGTACTGATCCATATCACAAGTCAGAACCTAACCCAGTATGCCCAGTATGTCAGAAATAACAATCTGTTTTACAAATAAGCTAAACTATTTTTTTGATATGTTCGGGAGAGAGAATGTTGTATTTTAGTGATTAATGGTTGATCATGTTAATTTTATTAGTATGATGAGAGAAGGAATATTGTCTGTAAAGGCTGTGGAAAGATGGTAGATTTCAAGAGAACTGATGTGGTGTATAAATTGTAGGAGGCTTGGTGATAAGACTGATGATAAATGTTGGAAGAGAGGAACACAATGGGAGCATGTGGGGAAGACTTGTTTTGTAGGTGCACTTCTTTTTCTTGGAACTTCATTATTTGTATATCCTAAAGGTTGTCTTCATTTTCTCATGACCTTCTGTTGGATTACAGTGAATGCTCTCAGTCTGGACTGCTCACTCTGTTGTCTTGCGTGCACCCAGAATTGTGCTGACCCCAAGGGATCAAGGTATTCCCCCACTCTGGCAGTGACACTGTGCTTCTTGATCTCTTCTCTAAGCTGCTGCACACTACACTCACAAAGAAAAGCACAAAAAGTTGCTGCAGCTTCAAGCATTGCTGTACCTAGGTGCTCAGTGTTTCTGAATTTGCATCATTAAGAGTCAGATGATTAGGAAGCCTCTACGAAAAGTTAGTTATGTGGCGAATCCCAGCAAGCTGAATGGAGAGCTGCTTGGGAGAGATCTTGAGGAATACCTTAAGCAGTGTCATTGCCTGGGACGAGTTGTCCTTCAAGACAGGCTCCCTTTCCTGAAACTAGCCATATAACCTTTTTTGTTCAAAACTTCTTACTGTTCTGTTGCTTGTCTGCCACTCCCAACATGTGCTATGCACTACCTCAGCAGTTAAAAGGCAGCAGGCTTGCATTCATTTCCTTCCTCTGCCTGAGGGAGCTCTAATCAGCACCTCCTATCTTCCAGGAAAGTATCCTGGCTATAAAATACTGAGGTGGGATGGTTGCAGTGTCTCCTCCTGAAGGTGTTTTGCTGTGCGTGGAATAATTAAATATTAATTGGGAGTGCGAAAGAGGATCAGTGTGCAGATTAGCTCACATATCTGGGAGCAGAGAGACATGAATTTTAAGCCCTAGCTCCAGAGAGTGCTTCTCATTAGTCCTACAGTCTGTCTTCAGCCTGGTTTTCTGAAGATGTCCTTGATTACAATGCCACAGTTCAGGGAAGCAGCAGAATGTGGAACTATCCATAGATATGAACAGAAGTGAAACCGATTAAAATTAAAATAGTTCTAAAGATGTCAGCTCTCTTAAGCAATAGCAGCTGAGTGTGCTGATAGGCAGGTTTAACTAACAGGGATGATGCTGAGTATCTAATTTTGTAATTTAAGCACCAAATTAAGCATCTAACCATAAATATCAATGCATGCTGAAAATATAAGTTATTTTTACAGCCACATGCAGCCTCTTGTGCTGCTGCCACTGCTTTGCTCTTTTTTTGTGTTGTATGTATCTCTCAAACGTCCTCCGTGTGTCTCTTGTTTTCACAGCTTTCCATTTCCGTTTGTTCTATAAAGAATCCCTCAGTTCCTTTTTGCTTGGTTCCATGTCTAAAATTGCTTCTTCAAATACACTGTGCCATGTATCAAAGCTGATTATCTTACCAGTGGTTCTTGCAGGTTGTTTTTAGCTTTCATCACTTCCTTATTGCAGTGCTTTTGATATCATATTAACCAACTTGACTAGTGTATGGCAATGATGGTATCAATGCTCTTTCTGCTCACTTTTTTTCTTACAGGAGCTAATAAATGTGCTTTATCTGAAATACTATCCTAGTTTCTGATTATTATTTTACTGGATAGTCATTGGTAATCACCTTTTGGATGATTAATGGTTCATCCAGTATCTTATAAAAATATATAAAGATATAAGTAGTAGAAATTGTCTGTACTAATAATACTTTTATCAGTGATTTAATATTTTCCAGTGTTGGGGGACTATGCCGTTTATAGGATAAAGAATTTGTTCTATTTCCTTAATAAGTATGACCATCAAGAAAATAAAGTGCTTTTTTCCCCCAGTTTCATTACCGGTTCAGAAGGAACTGGGATGATAATTGTATTTTCAAGATGTAATCTGATATACTTTTATACTTTATACTTAAGCCTAAAGTAGTGCCTTCTGTTTTCAAGATTGTGATGGATGTTAAAGTTAGCACTTTACTGCAAATTAAATCTTTTTAGCAGAATCCAGTCAAGAGGGCTAAGTTGGTTGTGGTAGTTTGCTTTCACTGTCACAAGGCTCTGCTAATACACAGTGTCCTTGTAAGGCTCTTCCAGTAGCTAAGACAGTGCCACATAATAGAATACTACAGACATTTCTGTGATAAAATATGTGACATCTGTAAACTCTACTGTCTTGAAACTGTTAATACAAAAGATGATGTTGTAGACATAAATTTTTGGAGCAGTTCCTATCCAGGAAGTTTAAATGCCAAAGGCAGCTGTAGTGAATAATTTGAAAAATTTGAGTATTTTAAAAAAGTGTGTCTGCTCTTGCAGGACCTTACTGGAAGTTCTGAGAATTGTGTTTTGTCTGGGAATGAGAAGAGAATGTGTTAGAGCAATACCTAAGCTTTTACAATATAGGAAACCTGATATCAAGAGCTTTTTTCATAGTAACCAGAAACCTGTTTAGCTGTCTGGAATATCTAATGGCGTGGCAGATTAATGAGTATTTTAGTGATGATACAGAGAGCCGCAGTATCCATTTTAGTAAACTTTAAAAAATACTTTTAGTTTTATCTGAAGGACACACGGATATTAGTATCATTCCATTTTAAAGGAAATGGATCATCATGACATTTTGAGAGCACCAGCAGAGGTAATTTTGACTAAATGCTTACCCACTGATTGAAAAGCACAATGCATTTTCATTTAGCCCCAGCATAAAGTATCTGTGTCTTTTATCTGTGCAGAGACAGAGTAAGTGCCAGTTTGCACTGTTAATTTATTTTTTTTTTTTTATCTCTGCCCTGCTTTAAGCCAACTAAATCCCAGTATGGTTTTCATTCAGATGGATGAACTCAGTTACTTTACTGAAGGTGTTTAGCCTTGCAATAATTTCTGGCATCATGATTCAAATCTAAATTAACTGCTTCTACACTTTTTTATTCTCCATCTCCCAAATAATTTAGTATTAATGATAAAGCCTGTTTCTCCTTGTAAACTTACCAATAAAGCAGTTATGATGCTGGTCTAAGGGGAAAAACTACGCAGATATGCTTGGAATTGCCCAATTAGTAGTGTCTTTCTAATTTCCCTGTAGCAGGGAAGTAGTGAAAAGAGCTTTTGATATGCAGCCAAGAAAGTTGCATCATAAAGGTTTTAAAATGACAAATTAAATTCCATTAATTGTGATCTGTTTCTATGAAACTATAGTGATGTTCCTAAGTCAAAACAGATTGAAATCATGCTGTGCTGTTCCTGGCTCTTGCTTTCAGGATATTTATGTTATCAGAATATTTGCTGACTGGTTGAACTGAAGGTATGTTGAAAATGTTATCAGCCATTGTCATGATGAGATGCACAAATGGACATTGTTTTTTTATTTTTGTCAGCTATTTTTCACTCACATTTTTGTTCTTTTTTGATTTTGACACTCTTTGTGTTGTTTTCACTTCATTCTTCGCTTTTTTTTTTCCCAAGAAACCTCATTTGATTTGAACTTTCTGATTTCTTCATTGCCTCAGAGAGACATGAACAGTATGCAGACCTGATAAAAAGTAGTGTTGGATAACAAATAACATAAGGTAACACTGTGTGACAGCTACCAGCTCTCCCTCAGAGTTTTTTATTTCATTTAAAAACCTGACTATTTTTAACCCTTTTTCTTATGTTGTGCGCCCATTTATAAGCCTTGAATCTGTCACTTCGGGTTATTCCTGGAAATGAAGCAGTTTGTATATGGAGCAGAGGGGTTAAAACTAATCTGAGCCATGTCTCCTGTCTTCAGATCACCAAACTTAAAGCCATTTCTGAACTCTTGTGGGGTGAATGGTTTTGAGGAAGATTGCAGAGGGGCATAAAAGAAGAACTACATCCTAAATTTACATTTAATTTCCTCCATGCACTTTAATTTGGCCTCCAGAAGTTTGTTTAGCAGAATCCTTAGAGTCAACAAAACTCTTGAGCACTAGTGAGATACAGAAAGATAAATACACTTCATAATAAATTCATGTTACTATCCACTCAGAACAAATTTTAGGGAAGCAAATGAAAATTAAATATTTATAAATAAAATGAACTGAATTGCAAAACAAATTTCGTCTTTAAGAGGAAGGGGAAGCCTTCTGAAAGCTAAAATTGCTGTTACAGTAACTGGAAGGCTCAAATATTGCACAAGAGATTTAGCCTGACAGCAGATGAACAGTTTAGGGAAATGAACAACTGAGCAGCTCTCTTTCCAGTAGAAGTAATAGACTCAGCAGATTATTTGTGCAGATTGCAACCTCAGGAATGGAGGGCTACTAAGGTGTTTAATGTTTTTGCTAGTTTTAAGCCTTAATGGTCTATGTGTAAAAAGCACTCTGAGAAATGCTACTGACAGTTTTTAACGAGGGAACTCAGACCTCTGTAGAACTTGTCTTCTCAGCAGGGGTGCATACTCTTACCATTTCTTTTTGCTTTTCTACTTGTTCTTGCTACTTAGTCTTTGAATTTTTTTCTGAGTCTTTGCCACAGTGGATGGATGCTAAAATCCTTTTTTGCTAAAAATAAACTCGCTGTTTAAGAAGATCTAACAAAGAGCTTGCTTGATGTCCTGCATTCCACTGATAATTCTTTCAGTTTTAGATAACTAAAAGGTAGATCTTTGTCTTTGTAGAGATTAGATTGCAAATAAAAGACCAATATGGAGATTTTCACCTAAATAATGACCCTCTGCAGGTCTTTACAGATCTATACTTGTTGATCTGTACTGTAGGAGACAGTAAAGATACTTTTTATGATATTTAGCTCAGGATGAGACACTGAGAGGAATATCTGAGAGGAAATTCATTGCTTGGTTTCAATACCTTTCTGTATTGAATGATGCAGTGAAAGAAAGACATTTTGAAATATCTCTCTAGTTAGGTAGCCTCAGTTTTGCTTTTCAAGAACATTTCCCTGGCAAGTCTAGCATTTCCCTCTTTCTGTCTTGAGTCAGAGGACTGCCCATTTCACCATTTCCTTGGTAGTTATAAGGTTCTCCCACGAGTTTGTCTGTACTTTTGCTTCCGAGTAGTGATTTTTCTCCTACTTTTAAAATTTTCCTCCTTTTTTTCTCTTTCTGTCACCATACCTGCATTTGTCAGTGACTTTTGTGAGCACTGACCCTTGCTGTTGCCTCATGTCTTTTGTATCCCTGATGATGTGTATCTGCATTCTCTGTACGCTGTAAACCGAGAAAAATGCCCAGTGTTTTAGTTTGCTTTATCCATTTCCAAATTTGCAAGTACAGATGTGCTCCTATTGCAATAGTACATGATAATACAAATACTTTCAATGTGTATATTGCATATAGTACCTTTTCTTTAAAGAACAGAACTGCTGTTGTTTTTTTACCCAGTTAATCCTTCCTGAAAGAGATTTGAACAGATGAAAAAAAAGGAATTTTTAAGATTTTTTTTTTATTATGGATTATTTTCTGGCATTAAAATAAGCAGACAAATTTTCCCAGCAGAACTGGAGAACATATAGTTCTGATCACTCAGCAATCATGTTTCTTGGTTGAAGGATTTATTTTAAAATGCAGTATAGTTAGCAAATTAGGTATGCCACCTGTCTGTCATCAGGGCTGGACAACATCCTGGAGCAGAAGTGAAAGTGAATAAATTGGCTGAGGTTGGGATTGTCATTCTGGTTTCATAACAGTGAATGTGTGTCAGCAGGAGGGACAAAGAGAAGAGCAGGAGATCAGAGGCTCTTGGGACTGTGTCACTGTGCAAGTGTGCTGGCAGTTTCAGGGGCTGTATTGTTTTGAGCATGTGGCTAATTGGGGCTAATTCAAGTGGTTAAAAGCAGGGCTGTCTAAAGCAGCAATAGTGAGACCTAGAGATAAAAATAGGTTTCAAATAAGTTTTTAAAGAGGTGTTACCGATACCTCATTTGTTGGAACATAGAGATTTCTTGGGCTGGAGAACAGACAGTAAGGCTAGAGGGCCAGGGCTGAAGTGTTCTTATTCAGAGTGTCAAGAACTTTGTGCCAGCATCAGACTTGGGGCACTTATGGTCCATGGTCATCACTTCGTAAGCTCTAGGACAGAAAAGTAATTTGGTCTTTGTGTTGCTAGACTGGCTGGTGGCAATCACTTTCAAACTGGGACTTGCACCAAGTGAAAGTGATGATTTATAGGAAATCTGAAAGATTTGATGCTGTCTTCTCGAGCCTTAAAAGCAGCCTGGTGTTTTTTTACCAAAATCATAATTTCAATGAAAATTGAAAACATAAACATAAAGTTTTATTCTATTTACATTTATGTTGCCTCATACTTAAAAAAAAATCAGTCTTCTCTTTAATGTGAAATAGAAAATATCCAATCTCAAAAAATTTGAAATATCAAATCTCAAAAGTTGTAACAGAGGAATTGCAAAAATATATGTATCAGATTATTTTCTATGCTTTCTGATGTATTTTTTTTTATTCTAAAGATATGGAGTTACTTCCTAAAAACAATTCATTGAGACTGTCTCATTGTGCTTAGATACCTGTGGCATCAGCTTTCAGGGTTCTTAACTTTATTAACTAATACTAATGATACAAATTTTAACAAAAAGAAAAATCATGGAACAATGCAGCAGGAATTTAGAAATTCTATGCAATGTTCATTAAGTGCCTTTTCTCTGCAGCTCTCAGAAACAATCTCTGCAGAAACAATCTAAAGTCTTTTTAAATTTTTACTCAAAAACTTTCTGAGGTGGAACTCAGTGGCACATGACCAAGTTTATGACTTCAGTTTTGTGAAAATTTAAAGATGAACCTAGCTGGCTGCACTAAAGCAATAAAAGCAAGGACAGAAGCATCTTACATTTGGGGGCTTGCTTTGATGTTTGTTCATTGGAAAGAAGTTTTGTGCAAACAGTTGAATGGTGTGTAAAAATTTTTTCTCCACAAGCACCATGGGAAGAATCTCATAACCATGCCCCATGTAGGGTAGAGAAATTTGAGATAAATAAGCAGGTTTCATATGACTTCAGTAGTCTTACAGTGTTATCTAGGTTTCTGTAAGGGAAAGTCTGGAACTTCCTCCTATATTAAGATGCAGTTTTTGTCACCATTTTAGATTAAATGGTGCCGTCTGCTGCTCTGTACGTGAAGATTTTTTTTTTTTCCTGTAGGTGTTTGTTGACTCACATTGGGGTTTATGTTTCTGAAAGATTGTTGCCTGGAGTGCTTTCACCTCAATTTGGAGGTTAATTTTCACCGTAATCTGTATCTTGATCTCATTGAATGTGAGCATACAAAGGCCTGTAGGAATGTGCAGCTGAGGGAGGATGGGGTTGTTCCTTTCAGCACCTGCCTGAGTTCAGGAGTTTTTCAGGTGCCATAGAGACGTCCCCTGTGAGAGTGGCAGTCCATCTCATCTCATCACAGAAGGACTCTTCTTACCTTGCTGAAACAGTATTCTTTATCTTAAATGGGAAAAGCAACTGTGATTTTTCCTGCTCCCAAAGTCTGTGTTTCAGAGTATTGTATTACATAAGAGAGGACTTATTCTAGGATATGGGCAGGTACCTTTAAGAAAACAACATTAATTTAAAAATCAATTTCCATGACATTTTCTAACCTTGCACTATATTCTGTATTTATAGAAATCTCTTTATTTAATTTGATTTATCTTTAAAAATAATCATATTGTACAGAAAAATTATTTTATTGTGATTTAGGTTTCCATCCAGAAAAAATATGGAGGATAGGTTTGATTCTGGAAGGTGCTACCCATGAAATGAACAACTAGAAAATTGGTGTCAAAATTTGGAGTGAGCCCATGGTCTTTAAATTATTAGTGTTGAATCCAGTGCCTTAAGCACTAATTTCTTTGGGTTTAATTGTAAGTAGTTCAGAAATCTGTCTCCTGTTTTTCCTTTAGTCTCTTTTGTGTTTCATATTGTTGTTTGCCCACTGGTTTTGGTTTAATTTTCCAGGTAAGTATTTTTTCTTTCAACTTTTCCCTAGGAAATTTCAGAAGTCTGCAAAATATGTAAAGAAAATAGAAGGAAAAGCTGTGGGTTTGTTTACCACAGTGTGTTTTTCCAAGAATGCTTTATGAATATTAATTTTTTTTTTCAATGGAAAAAATACTTAATCATTGTAGGAAGGTGACAGTGCTTCAGTCACTGTAAATAAAACACAATTCTCTTACAGTATTCTCTTTCAATAAACCCTAGGGTTTTTTTGTACTGTAAGCATTATAAAGATATTACTCATTAATCATAATCTGGAACTGAGCTTCAACTTTAGCTTTCAAACATGTTCCAAGGAATAGAAAAGGAAAAGACTAAGGAATTTTTTTGTATGGACATGTCCTCTGGCTGGATGTTTTTTTACCATGGAGGTAAACTTTCTTTGTATGCTTTGGCTCTTGTTTTGAACTGCTCATTCTGGAGAAACAAAATAAAGGAAAAAAAAGAGACTTACAGGAGCATGCCTTTGACCTGAACACAGCTACTACAGAGCTTCCAATTTTCATGGTATTAAAGAACAAAGAGACTTCACTGAAGCACTAGGTAATAAAATGAAATAATGGAAAATGTGTCTATGAGGTTAAAATAATTGTAGTGATACAATACTGTGATGACTGTGCCAAAGCACAAAGGGATGATTTGTTCTTAATTTTTGTTGCCAGTGTCCTCTGTTGTTAAACACAACTCAAAAAAACATTATCTCAGAATCAAGAGAGCATTCTTAATGTCTGTCCTGTATGTGATAATACTGATTCAAACCTTTCTTGTCCAAATCATTTGTAAACTTACATGGGCCTGTAAAATTCACATGTTCAGCAGCCTGCCTACAAGACCTGAATTCTGTTCATCTTGTTCAATATCAACTGGTGCAAATTCTTTATATCAACTTGCCATTGCCACTTAAGCTGTATTATTTCATTCATGCAAAATGGCGTAGATTCAAATGGAATTAAATGTGTGAAACTGTTCTGTGGAAGAAAGACGGAATTTTCTTAGCTGCTTCTTTGATATCAGATGATCTGTGTGCTTTTTTTTTTCCTATGCTTTTTAAGGTAGCAAGTTCATTAGATTCCAGAGCATATGTCTGCTTGTGCCGGTCATTTGTATGTGTGGTCGCTGTAAAGATAGTTGTTCCACAACTAACACTTTCATCTCAAGATGGAAAACTGTAGACACCTAAGGTGATGTTTTCTGGTTGCGTGTCTATGAGGCTAGAACTTCATTTTCAAAATCTTAGCTTTTGAAAGTTTATCTTGTTTATCTGTGATGTGTTAGGAGCCTCTGCCTGTGTCTGATGAAAGGTAGAAGTACCTTTACAAAAAATTGTTTAAAAGCCTGGTTTTACTGAAGCCAACAGCAGCTACAGCTGTTAACTGCAGAGGGATTTAAGAATTTGTCATCAGGAACCTCTTGAAAGAGAATTCCCTTGTAGAACTAAACCATCTTAAAGTTCGTCGTCAGGATGAATTTTACTAAGGATTCACACCAAAACTTAAATGCAACATAAAGATAACAGTTTGTTCTGGCGCTAGACCTGAACCTTCCAGAGATATATTTCATCCTCTTTAAGTTGTATGGCCAGAGTCTTCATATGTACTTCTCTTATTTATAAACCATTCTAGTACATGATAAGTGTGAAAAATACTGAATAGAAAAAAAATCTATTTTTGTTGTTGCTTTAGATATAAACTATTGATATTCACCTTTGGCTTAAATTATGTGGATAATTTCCTTGATTGCCTTTGATAGACTCAGTTAGGATTAGGATATTGGTCATTGATCTCCTATACTGTGAAAATGCCATTCATCATTACTTTGTCATTACTGTTTACATTACTAATGATCTTAGAGGTACAAAAGTATACAAATCATTGAACATATTTGTATCTAGGAGGCCTGATTTTTCATTTTTTGAGATGGTATTTTGGAACAACAGGATATTATTTGATAATTGTTTTACTTGACAACTATGTTGCTTTAAGTTTTCCTCTTTTGATGGCTTGGACTGCAGATGTGTGTTCCCATACTGAAAAAGTTAGATGAATGCAATAAAGGAGGAGTTACTTTAAGTCAAATAATATGAACATGTTTTGATGGTCCTACTTGTTTGGACAACTGGTTTTTATTAGCATTGCTTCATTGGTGTTTCATTTTGGACAACTCCAACAAAAAGAAGGTCGACAAATAAAGTCTGTACTCTTGTCAGGTATACAAACTTGGCACTTGACTCAAGCTTGATGTTTGTTCAATTTTCTTTTTATAGAAAATGTTTCTTGGGAAAAAAAACCCCAAGTGATATCTGTATTTGATTTGACAAACACAGCTGGTGTGTGCATCCTTGAAGTCACTTGAGTTGCTTATTATCTTGATGTTAGTACCAATGGGTTCTACTACTTTGAAGCACTAGAAGTACATCTGACTTCTTTCCACCCCTTCTCCACCTTCATTTATACATTGAAGTGTTAGATCATACAATTTCTATAATTCTACATTTTGAGAATTGCACTATAGCCTTAGATCTTCCCTCTGGACCCCTCACCCTCAGCACAAGGTCTTTGCATCGATCTTCCTGCATATGTAGCTGATTTTTATCATTTACTGAGGGAATTGTGGTCCTGGAAATAGAAAACAAAGTACAAAGGCACCAGACTAATTAATTTGTAGAACAGGATATTTTTTTTTCATCCTCATTAGTTAGAAAGACTAAAATAACATCAGAAGGTTTTTGTTTTTTAATTAATGACTGGAAGAAAGCTGGATTAAGTTTTTTTTATGTCTCTACAAATCTATACTATGATGTAAGAAGAAAATTCCCTGCTGCTTAGAGAATGTACCTAAGACCTGTAAATGTTAAAGAGACATGGATTTTTCATACAAAAAGAGGATTGCTTTTAAATATCAGCAACTAATTTACCCCAATTAGAGAACCTCATGCAGGAAATGAATTAAAAATCTCTCTTACAATATGAAGATGTGTAGTCGTCCTGGAGTGAATAGATTTCCTGTGGCCTTTTAAACACTAACTGCAATAAAACAAGCACTTAAATTTTCTGTTTATGAAATTAAAGCTCATGCAGCTGTACTTCTATGAGTAAGATTTATGGTTATATACAATAAGAAGTGCAGGCCAGCCTGTGTCACAGCATTATTCCCTACGAGGAACCTCTGCAATCCGTGAGCAGTACTGTTGTTGTCAGTGGGACTGCTCAGTCTCTAAAAGGGTTGCATGGGTGGGCTTTGCAGATAGGTTGGAGTTTGTTCAGAGGGAGTATGTCAACTTTAATTTCTGGCAAAATTAAAGTGCCCCACACTGAGGGTTATGTGAAAGTGAAGTTGAAATTTATTCAGTGACGCTTGGTGTTGTGCTCACCTGTCTGTGTCAGGAGTGCTCTGTGTGTATATCATCAGTTTTGTCACAGTCCATTCAGTAGCTATATGATTACACAGAGCCTCTACATGCACAGCATAATATTCATTCCAACACCTTTAAAACTGGAACAGGTTTCTGCATGATCTTTTTCCCTTTTTCCTCGATCAATTCAGACCTCCTCACTTGTGCAATGGATCAAAGTGATCTATTGTTGCATTGGAATATTTTAAATAGTGTGGGTAGGTCCTGACTATATTAATCATTCACCAACATGAATCCATACCATCTTGTATACAGAAGGGCAAACTAAACAATCTGGTATGTGATATAATTTTCATATAGTTATGGAATGAGTCTGTTTAAATTCTTTAGGCTGCCAATGTCATCACATGAGCATGAACAATATTTGCTGTTTTCTTTTAAAGAAGGCACTGGAACGTCACTTGCAATCCAGAGCTGAATCTCCTTAAAAGAGAAGTCCATGATTTGCATTGTTTGTGGATCAGGACTATGGCCTGAGCCATCAGAATGTAGTTGCCACTGCACTGGGCAAATATAAAGTCGTGTAAGTGTTGAACTCATGCCACAAAGACCTCCAGGATCAGAGCTGGCTAATGCTGCTTATGCCTCACTGTGTCCACTTTTACAGGGGACACACTCATACAAAGCTCAAAGAACTAGAACTAGAAATGAGATGGGACAGACAGGAGCTCTGCCTCCTGAATAGCTACCCATCTTTTTTAATATGATGGTAGTGTGGGCAGTTTAATGTTTTTCCAGCCTTTGCTACACCAAATTATACAAAAAAACTGAGGAAAGTAACATGGAGAAGTGAAGAAAATAATTTATATTAAAATAGGTAATAACTAAGTCTATTTGAGTTAGAAGAATATAAACACTTGCACATTCCCAAACAAGTATTGTTCCTGCTAACCTCTATAGCAAATTTTCTGTTGATTCATTAGGGTCAGGAATTTACCTTGAAACAGAAATTGAGGTAGAGAGAGAAGTTAATTGGCAGTTGCTGTACTTGTCATCAGTGAAAGTGCAAATGTATTTTCAAATGCACCCTATTATCTTGAATATATGGTATGCTGTGGTAGCACACTGTGTGCCATATGCCTCACCCTTTCATGTTACTCCCCCTCATTTTTAATGACTCGTTCTGTATATTAAGTGTGGAATCTGTTCCAAGAGTGAGACTGGCACATTCTTTACACAGCTGAATTGACACGTCTGAAGCTGCCTCTGGCTACTGCTTATAGACTGCCTTGCCTTTCTTTCATGGAGAATATGTTTTGCCTAATTTTAGTCATGCAAACCCTTCAGCGTGATGTTGTCATAAGTCCTTGCGCAGTAGAAGGCAGCAGTCTGCCTCTTGGCCATATATGGCTTTTGTGTTGTTGCCATATGCGTGCTCTGACATTACCTGAGTAGCACATCCATTTCATTTTGTGTGAACTAAGCATACTGAGAGGGAAGGACAAGGTTCCCTGCAAGAGAGAAAACTATCTGCTTGGGACTTACGTAATGAGAGTAAGGAGAAATAGCAATGAAGTAAGGAAAAATAACTATAATTAATTCTATTTTATTTGATGTCTCCCCCCACTGTAAAGAAGAAAGTACCTGCATAATTTGAAAATAACATAGCTCAGACACTGGTAGTCAGGGGCAGGGTTCCATGAGCTGCTTTGTGCCAGAAAACAGTACCAGGACATCTTGATGGCATTAGGACTGGGTCTTCTCTGCTGCTGTGTCACCACAGCAGCCACCCCTGTGCCCTGGCCCAGGCCAGCTGCCCCTCTCCCAGGCAGTTCCTGGGTAGGAGTGGGGAGTGGGCTCTGTCTAACATCTAAATCCATGTTGTGCCATCTCTGTTTTGCAGACATAGGCACTTCAGTAGTGGAGACCTGATGAGCTCGTTGCCAGGTGGCCTCAGCGTCAGAAAATGGTCCTGGCCACTTTTAATTTGCTTAGATGTAGTTATATATGCAAATATGCATATATAAACAAACAACCCCCCACATATATATAAAACAAAAACCTTCATTCTATAAAGAGGTTTGCAAATCATATGAAATTAGCATTTTATTTTGAATATCTGTGGACCCTGAAAGTGAACTCCTGTTAGTGTCTCTGAAAGTTGTGGTAAAATTTTTAGTCGCTCAGGCACATGCTTTGAAATACAAGTTGGTTTACTAAGTGCCTTTCTAGAGCCTCAAACTATAGTCACACTTTAAGTCACTTTTTGGACTGAGTTTTCATTTTCCCATCTGTTTTTAGAATGTCAACTCAGCTTTAAAACTGAAGTATGGTTTTTCTGAGGCCTATGCCAGCACACCTTTGCTTTCATGCATAGATGCACCATTTTAAATAAAGCGTAATTGATTATGTTTTCACATTTAAATAAGTTAGTTGACACTGTAGCGGCTTAAAATGTGTCTTCTTCACCTAAGCTTGACCTGTGCTAGTTGTGTATTCACATCTCTGCCTTAGTAAAGCCACTTTTTTTTCTGTATGTATAGATTTTATAGTTGTGCTCAGACCATCCTTGTACCTTCATTTATTTTATCATTTATTCCTGTCATTCTCAAATTCCGCTCTGAGGGTGGATTTTTGACAACCTCTTTTAAACTGCTTTTCACTGTTTATTTCCATTTCCTAATAGCTTCTGCCTCAGCCATTTCCATTGCTGATGTACAGTGCTCATCACTCCTTTTCTCTCATAGATGTAGGGAAAGGACCAGAGTAAAAATAGGTCTTGTTTTGTTATTTCAGCAAGCTACAGTCAACTCTGTCCTTTACCAGTTAGCTGAGGAAGTATGAGAAATTGCTTTTAAAACAAAGGGTATTCTCCCTTTTACTTTTGGCTTACTCCGTAATCCTAATTGGTTTACTGTTCCATCCAAATCTTTTTTAACCCTGATAGTTCTTAAATTTATTTGTTTAGTTGCTTTGTAATGTATAGAAAGGGGCAGAATATAATTACTTCGTGTTATATTTATGCTTCATACATATTAATTATGTGTTAGATGTGAAGTATCTCCTGTTTGTGTTTAAGTTTCTAATGTTTTCATGTCTATGTTCTTGTGTCATGAGTCAGGGATAAGAAAAAACTTTATTTGCTTTCTCCATGCTTCATCACATTGCACATTTGTCATTGTTGGCATGGTTCTTTCAGAAGATAATATTTTTTTATCCTTTCTGGTTTTTATACGTGAGATATCCAGCCCTTTGATCCTTTACACTGCTTTTCTCTGAACCTTGCCTAGTTCCTCAGTATCCTTTTTGAGACTGGGTAATCAGAAGCACGTACAGCATTCCAGGTGAGACTCCACCACTGATTTATATCATGGCATTACAATACTTTCTGCATTATTCACTATCCTATGTCTTATCCTTCAAAACATCATGTCTGCTTTTTTTACCACAGCTCAGCATTGAGCTGAGGTCCTTAATGAGTTTTCTACAGTGATACTAGACTATTTTCAAAAGTTCATACAGTTAATTTAGGATGATGAAAGTGCACTCTTCCTTTTTTCTTCTGTCCAATGTGGGTTATTTTGTATGTACTAACATTGAGTTTCATTTGCTGCTTTGGCGATTACTTTGGTTTCTCTTGTAAACTTCTCACAGTCCTGTCTGGACTTGACCACTCTAAATAACTTTGAGGCACCTGCAGTTTTCCTTGCTTACTACTCAGCCTTTGTCCTAGTTTTGTTTCAGTTATACTTAAAAAGCAGCAAACATCTTGATTTTATACTGATCAACTTACTTTTTTAGTAAAGCAAACCGAGCATTCACCATTGCTGGGTTTTTTTCTGTGTATTAGCCAATTTTCATTATGAAAATACTTCACAGTTCCCTTTTCTTAATATACTCTACTTACATTTTGAAAGGTACTTTTTTTGAAATCTGATTTTTTAGAATGTTTTATCAAGGTACACACCAACTCGTGTTCTGTGCATGGTGATTTGTAACACATGAACTCCTGGCTTCTCAAAGTGCTGCTGCATAAATCTACTCTAATTTCCAACCCTCTGTCATATTTTTCCATGGTGAAAAGAAGAGAGGTCTTGTGTTCTTGCAGTTTAGTAGCTGGGTAAAAGACTGTCATAGGAGACAGGGAAAAGCATGGTTCAGAATGTGTCATTCATATTGTTTCATCCATTTCTTAAGGTCTCTGATGATGCCTCTCAAGCCATTTGTCTCAGCTGTTAACTAATCCTTAGTCTTACAAAATTTTCTTGAAGCTTTCCGGACTTTCATTTATCCTAATCACTGTTCCAGAAATTCAAAGTAACGGCTTCTTTGCCTGTCCATCCGAGACACAGGGGACAGATTATTCCCTCATTTTTTTGTGATACCACAGTATCTGTAGTCTGCTTTTAGATTTCATCTTTACTCTTTTCTTCCTTGGGGTGTCATTCTCAATATTTTTTTCAGATTTCATGAGCTCTACGTTTCTAATTATTATGGTTCTACACTGCATCATTTTCAGATCATGCACAGCTTCTGCGCAGTGCAGTTCTACAGACTGGACACAGCTGGTTCTTTTCCAAAGCTGAGCAGAGCCAAAGAAGGTAGTCAGTAAAGCTTTTCTCAGGAAGGCAGTTTCAAGCACTGGAAAGCAAAAACATTGAGAGAGTCAAAGAGAAGGAAGCCCCAAATCTGCAGTTTGTTCCACTGATGCTTCCAGATACCTGTCATCAGCTGACATCTCTGAATCTGTTTGTCTCCTGAGACTTTGCTATCAGGACTGAAAAGCACATTAGCTGGAAGAGGTAGCATGAGTAGCTTCAGCAAGTTTGGCTTTGTTTACTTTTATCTGGCATTTTATATTATGATTTTGTTGAGCATTCCAGCTGATATTTTCACTGTAGAAATACTACTGCAGTATCATCCCATACAATGTTAAAAAGTCTATGAGATATTTGAGCTAAATATCTTGTTTTTTAAAAGACCTTTCAAGGAAGAGATTATGAAAAAGTAAAAGACTGTTTACTGTTTTCATTTTATTAGTAGGATGATTCTTTGACTTCCTTGTTTGGGAGGGAATGAAAAGGCCCATGCCTTCTCTGGTGTAAATTATTTGCTTAAACTTTTTCAACTTTTTTGTAAATAACTAGATGACAATTTTGACACCTGTTATGTTTTTGTATAGTAATGCAGGAAATAGTGGAAAATATAACAATTGCTTTACAGATACTGCATAATTCAGTTTGGCTTTGAAGAGAGGTTGGCAAATTGTACTGGAGAAAGCTGTTTTTATGTAGTATGGATCAAATGAAAGAGGATTAGGGTGTAATGTATTTTAGGCTTTGTAACTTTAAATAAAAGTCGGAATTTGAGGAACCCTTGGAAAGTAACTGTATTTATGTGAATTGAACAAGATAGAATAGTCCTAATATTCAGGTGGGCAGTCTGCAAATATGGATACCCTGCTGTCTCTGGAGTACCTTGTGTTTTGACAGCAGAGGAAAGAAGCAAGGCAGAGAGGCAGAGTTTGTAGAATGGAGCCTGCAGCAAAAAAATAAATGAGGCAAAGAATGAACACTGCTCTGATCCTGAATGGTGGGCCACTGTGTACATTGTTTAACTGACTAAAGGTGTTCTGAGTTCTGCAGATGAAAACCAGCTGTTGCCTGGCCAAAGCTGTCAGTTGGCTGACTCAGTAAGGACGAGCTACCTTTAACTTCGCTGTACCTTTTGCTTTTCTGTTTCTCTTACCGCTAAGTTTTAAAAATTTTGTTTGTTTGTCTTTTTTCTTGGAAATAAGGTAAATAAAACTGAACACTGTCCTGTAGGTTCATGTGCAATACTGCTTCCTGAAAGCATTTTTTAATATTTCTTTGAACATTCTTGCTGAATAATTACCTTTTGGGACATTATTACACACATACAGCATTCTTAACTAGTGATCATCAGTGATTGACAGTTAATTGAGAAATAAAAGATGTTCAGATTAGGCTATATTTGCTTTGAATGGCACAGTCCTGACTTTTATTTGTTGCTTTCCATTTGCCTAGCTTCGTAAAGATCCTCTGATAATCTCAGAGCATTCAATCTTGATTATCTACAACAAGGTTGTGTCATCTGAAGATTTTGTTGTTGCATTACTTGTTACTTTTCTTGAATGACTCATTTTAGTATGGAAGATTTGATGTCCCACCTTCAATTTACTAATGTATTGTTCTTTTCTTTGTATTTTATTTCAGATTTCAGTCTCTACTACGCCAGTCTTTTATCAGATACTCGACCTGTGTGAAAGCTTTTTCTGATGACTCCTATAAAGTTTTTCTTAAATATTTACTTACAGTAAATTTTACTTACATTTGGATATTGACAAGGATTTTAGGATTGTCAGGTATTAATGAGCCTGGGCTCTAAAGCTTCACCAATTGATTTTCTGGCTTTCTTGTGGGAAGGGTGAGGAGGAAGTATGTGTCTGTGTTGAAGTCTTAGGTATGAGAGCAATTCACACCAACATGCCCAACCAGAATTAAGTAGTTCTGTTGCTGATAAACACATAACTGTGGGGCTAAACTTGCAATGCAATGTATGTTTGGAAAGCTATGTAAACCTCAAATGACCAGCTAGCACATTGCAGTTTCCTACCCCAGGCAGTGTTCTATCTATCTATTCCCAAGACAGCTATTGTTTGCACATAACGTGTAATAAGTCTTTTAAATGCAGTCTAAATACTTCAAGATTTTTGATAGTACCGTTGGAGGATTTCCATTAGGACAGTATGAGCACATTTATCTTTTTATTTTTAAACTATGTAGATACTTTTGGGAAATCTGTACTGTGGTTCTGCCCTCTGTTCCATGGGCTTGTAGAATATGTGTAAACTTGACATGGTAACCTCTGATTTCCTGCATTTCAGCTGCAACTGGCATGCACATTTCTCTGCTCACACAACTTGGATATGAAATATCTAAGAACTTTATTACATCCAGAGTATTCCTATTACAGGATGGACAATATAGGTTGAATATCCTTTGCACATGCTGCACATACTCGTTCATTATGTACTTGTTCAGTACATATTTGTTTATTATGATAAGCTGCCTATAAACCTATCTATGTTAACATTTACCATCTGTTTTGCTTCTTGCATAGTCAGATGATGTGGCTGTCTGAGAATCAGTGAATTATTCTACCTGGCAGTTTTATCATCCTTGGTTTTGTTTGCATAAGTCTCCCCTCCTATTTCTAAACATACCCTGCTAGTCTTGTTGACTGTATAATTGATTTTTATCACCTATCAGCTCTTACTAAATATGCATAGATATCATTTCAAAGATACAATTCTTCTACTTTTCACCAGCCTGAACATCTGTACATTTTGGATGTCTATATTTATTTGTCATCCTTAGGACAATATTTTCTGAAAGGGGACATTAATGCTTAAGGAACATACTTGTACAACACATCTTGGCAGGTACACAGGTGATTACTGTAATTAGGAAAGGAGAGCCCAGTGCATAGTGCACAAGTAAACACATTCAGAAGTAACTGCTCAGCACTGGATTTAATTGTGTGGCTGTGTCCCAACTGCAGGCATTTTGTAGAGCTCTGAGACTTTGATGGTTCTGTGCCAGCTGCTGTGCCAGTTGCTGAAGACATATCCCAAGGTATTCAACACTTAGCTTTTAGGGTGAAATTCTCGCTTGTGGAGTCTGCAGTTCTCCCTCTTCTTCGCTTTCCTACAAATAATTTTCAGCAACTAGCCTTGTCAGACTGTGGGCTCCAAACCCCTCCCTGTGCAGTAGGAACCCTCTGTGATTACAGCACAAGACATGCCGGGCCGAGGTAGTTTCAGCTGCATCTGAGCATCTTGCCTAGGGTATAGTTAGTGTAGCAATTCCTGTCATTACCAGCTGGGTATGAGTTAGGCTGTTGCCTGAAGAGCTCTGTGCCAACGCCACACTGCTCCCAGCTCTGGAGGTGGCTCATGTGGAAGTATTTCTGCTGTTCCTGCAAGGCATTTTTTTGTCTGTATTAACACACTTTTTTACCCCTCTGCTAACTTTGCTTTTAATTTCTGGCTCAATTTATGCTTTCCAGCCTTAATTGCTGTCTGTTTCACTGTGTCTCTTGGGAAGGGTTGTTCTTTCAAGTCTGTGAACGTGTGGAAAAGGTTTTATGTCATGTGTAACAGTTATTTCATTCTGTTTGGGCAAAATCAATGCAGCTTGTTAGCATTTTTAAAACAATGTATTTCATGATAGATCTTACTGCAAATGCACAAGACAAGTATGCCATAAAGCTGAGATGTAAGGCACAAGTGCAAAATCCCGTATAAGTCCATGCTGCTGCAAAAGTATTCAGTGATAAAAAGTGTCCATTCCAAAATGTTTATTTGAGCAATTACTGTTTCTGCTGCATGTCTTTTGCCATGATGGGTTCCATCATGACAGCAAGTATAACTTACACAACCCCAATTCTACCCATGGGCCTATTCATTTTCTATTGCACTATTATGCTCATGTGTTATAAGCCTAACTGAATGCTTTTTCTTCTGTGTTATTCTCATTAAGCCAGATGTCCACTAATTTGGAAATGTGAGGCAGAATTTATTCCTTAGACAAATGAGGCCATCTGCTCCATAGTGGAATGACAAGGTTTCCTCCTTAGGGGAAAAAAAATATCCCAGTCTACTCAGTGATATTTGTGCTGGCATCTGTTGTGATGCTGAACTGCTGGTCTTGACATGGTGGCCCATAAATCCAGGGGACTGAAACTGCCATGTTCATATCCCTTGTCCCTGAGATGTAAGCTCGTAGCTAGTATAACCTGAATATTCAGAAATAATGCTTATGTAAAATTAATTTTAAAGGAATGGGAGAAAAATGACAGAAGCTTGCTGTCAGATGCTTCATGCAAATGGTGTTTCTCCAGAATGCTGATAGGCTTCTGATAAATCCATTAGATCCTTCTGAGTGGCAAATGACAACAAGCCTATTGAGGAATTTAACTTCTCAGCTCATTCCTTAAGCAAGCATCACTTATATTTAAATACATATATAATGAACATCTCTCTGGATTCTGTAGGTAGGTTTTATCATGCCAGTGTCGTTCCTGTTTGGTTCTAGCTGTACTGAAACAAGGAAAACCAGTGAGCTGACGACATTAAAGTGATTTGAGGATATATAAATATTTTGATCACATGCCGGAAATATGAGATAAACTTGTGTAATTAATAAAAAGATTATAAGACAAATAATGAAGCACAAAGCTCCTAAGTATATAGACCCACACAACCCTAGCATCCACCTACATGGGAGTGTGTATGGGGCCTCGCAGGTGTTTCTTTATCAGAATCACTAGTTGTTTTCCACACTGAAAGCAAACTCAGATCTTAAGAAGGTGTAGATGTCTGAAGTCTGAAGAAAATATTGAATCTCCTCTTATATCTACCAATGTCTACCTGAATTTAATTTAAATCATTTCAGTAAATGTGCTTCTATACAGGTAAGATTAAAATGTTAAAATTTTAAAATTTTTACAGGAGTGTGAAGTTCCACTTCAGCTCAGCAATGAAGGTAACTGATTTATGCAGTGCTTGGCACTTTATCCACTTTCTGGATAAAGCAAACAGGAATGGCTTATTTGGAATCATCAATATTTCAGGTTTTCAACCTCCAAGTGTTGCATGACACAGTAGGGTGAACTTATTTGATTTTCATTCACCATAATTTCTCTGATTTTTTTTGGAATATTAATTTCTCCTGTCATATTTAAAATTAGGCTGCATTTATTTTTAGAAGGAAATGCAATTTCTCTGCTTGTTGTGTGGTGATTAGGGCTATCAGTGTTCTAAAATTATCATCGTAAACTGTCCGTAGAGATAACCATAGAATAATAATCTAATTTCTAATATTCTAATATTCTAATAACCATGTCCATAACCATAGAATAATATTCTAACTTCTTTTTAAAGATACAGTGAATCGATCCTTTTACATACTCTCATTTGTTGTGAGAGGCAAATTAATTTTAGTATTTCATTCACAATGGACTAATTACAGAGCAAAACTGTTTTTTTCATAGCAAGTAGGAAAACTCTTCTGTCTCACTGTGACATTGATAGTACAGCATATGGCAAAGACTCATCATTCAGGCTAAGCCCACTTGTTAAACAAGTGAAAAGTTGAACATGTGCATAAACTTTGGTCTGGTTCTGCAAACATGCATTGCTAGAGTACAGCTTACACTGAGTCTTGATTACTAGGGTCAGTATATTAGGATGTGGATTCCTGAGCTAAGTAGGAGAGGTTTCCAGTGTTGCATTGGGAAGTTCACAGGCCAGGTTTCCTGCTCTTGTGAAATGCTGCAGCTATCAGGGGTTTTGCAATGTACATGCATTGACTCCCACAGATGATCAATACAGGAACTTTGTTTAGACATCTGTTTTCCCAGAGGTTTATAATACCACTGTTTCTGTTTTGGGATAAAGTCTGGACAAGCAGGATTATAAATTCAGATCACATCTCCTAAATACAGAGCTGATGATGAATTAGGCAAGAAAGATAATTTTTCTTTTTGTTCTTTCATTTTTTATTTTGGATAATACCTATCCTTATTTTTAAGAATAGTTTGGTGTTGTTCCAGTGAAGTCAGCAGAAGACCTCCCTCTGACTTTCAGAGAGGAAATCTTCTGGTTTTATTAAGTGTATTAATGTAAAATCCTTGAAAAGTCAAAGAGAGCCATCTGAGTTTTTCTTTGAAGTTTTGAGAACCAGCTGCAGTTAAAATATAATACTTAACAGCTCCAGCAATTGAGACTCTTCCTGCAGCATAAATCCATGGCTATCCTGGGTTCTGTCAGCAGAGTTTGCAGAGGTATTAACCTGGTGGTAAAAAGTCCTACAGTGGTGTTCATGAATGCTGCTTCTTGCTTCTTGGGTGGGAAGGACATAAGAAGAAAGGATTTTATTAAGAGTGCCAAACTATATTTAACTGTGTAAGAAAAGGTGTAGAGTTTAAAAAATTACTTTTGTGTCCTTTAAAAACATTTTCTTTTAGTAATTAATTTTGGCCAGTTTTTTTTTTTTTTTTTT
>VXBQ01000760.1:0-17743 GCA_013400175.1 Phainopepla nitens | reverse complement strand
TTTTGTGGTGAGTAACAGCAAGCCAATGTAATTGTGGCTTTCTCTTATATTAATGTCAGGTGGTGTTATTGCAGAGGCCCATCTAGCTAAGGGAATATTTTGTCGTCCATTTGCAAGTGTGATCAGCTTACTCAGTGTTTGCTGGTGGACCAATAAATACACAAGACTATTCTGTCCTGGTAGCCCTAATAGTACTGATTAAGGCTCAGTCTGATTAGACATACTTGGCTATTAGTCTGTGGAAGGTAGAGAGGACTGCAGCGGAATGCATACTGAAACAAATAATGAATCTGGAGGAAATGTAATCTATAGATTCCACTATGCAGAAGACTACTAGTGCATTCATATTTCAGTGTTTGCAAACTTTTTTATTTCTAAAGAAGTTTTTTAGTTGGACAAGGAATGTTGTTGTTTTTTTGTTTGCAGGCAGTTTTTACTATATTTCTTAAAAATAGTCATAAGAGCTGTTATAATCATGGAGTCACAGAATGGTTTGGATTGAAAGGGACCTTAAGTTCCAATCTCCTGCCATTGACAGGGAATCTTCCACTAGACCAGGTTATTCAAAGCCCCATCCAGGTTGGGCTAGTTACATAATCAGGGCTTATTGAGGTGGTTTTGGAGTTTTTTTTTTGGTGAAAGTACCAACTAGTTCTGTTGGGGTTTTTTCTGCTACTCCTAATATTTTGTTTCTTCTATAAAGAAAATATGAAGCATCACTTCATAGCAGATTTTATCACAAATTCCAGTATATATATTTTTGCTGCTTAGCAGTTTATATGTATAACAATGTAAACCCATTTAGTCAAAATGAGAGTAACATTACAGTTACTAACTTGGAGCTCCTGGGAATATGTATTATTTCAATCAACCGGTTTGTATGATTTATTTTTTAAAAGGTGATACAGGCATTCTAAACTTAGAGAAGATAAAAACCAATATCAGCAGCTATAATGTGACAGCTATTTTTCCTCAACAGTGGATTTTGATAAGAAAGCCACTGTTCTGAAATATTAATCGAGAATATTGTTCTAATGTTTGTGAAGAACTGTTCTAAATCTTTTTGACAAGACTCTGCAAAATGAGCTATGTAAATTTTCAGCATATGACATCAACAAATTTTACAGTGGATATAGCTCACTTATTTATTATAATAGAAGAACAGGTGCATCTGGAGGCTAAAAACTGTGATGGGGATGCCTTTCAGAGTTTTGCAGCCACAAGGTATAAGTGAGTAGATGTATCGTTTAATGTTTGTTAAGCAAATGCATAGATAACCACCTTGTTTTAAACAAATGTGGTGTCAGTAATCTTGCTTAGCATACTGTGAAAAAAATAGCATGGGTAGAAAAGGCTTAGAATAAACTTTGTCAGATATTTATTCCATCAAGCTCTTAAAAGGTGTAGTAGTTTAGTGATATTTTGAAACTGTTAAGGAGTACTTTTAAGGGTCTTATTTCAATACTTAGTGTTTTGATTGTTAGTTCTTGTGTAAGTCAGTCCAGGCAGATGTCTAAGGGCTTGCTTGCATGGACCTCACTGGGACTGCTCAGGTGCTTTAAGTTATTCCTGTGTTATTAAATTGATCTAGATGAAAATCTAAGCCCGGAGCTCTAAGCTATTAGCTGAAGCCCTAGGGCTCTAAGACTTAGAAGCTCACGTTTGTTAATGAACATCATTCCATTAGCCTTTTTGGAAATGCAATGTAACCTTGCCACCTGGGCAAAGCTTGTGCGTTGGCCAGACGATCAATTGCTGTAGTTCCTATGTACACAGGACTCCGTGCAGCCTGGAGAAGAGACTCCTTCAGGAAATCACCTGGGCATTAAGAACTCTTCAGTAACCCTCACTTTCCTATCTCATGACCATCATCTTCACTTTCCTTTTAATTAGAAACAATCTTAATAGTTTCTCGATTACAGAGTGAAAATATATCTGCTACAGTGGTATAATCTGTAAGCATCATATCTTACAGCAGGTTGGCCTTTATGTATGCTGTTCTATCAGTGACCCATTCTTTTTGTCTTCTCATGTATCCCTCTTATTCCCAGCACCTTCTGAGATCACTATAGACTAAGACTGCCTCCTGCATAACCACGTGCCCGCTGCTCCTTATGCAGCTAGGTGGTCGTTTCCCCACTGCAGTTATATTCTGCAAGCCTCTTGCAATAATGTGTGTGGTGTCTTTTGTCCTAGAGACCACATTTAGGGTGGGCTTACACAAGAAAAAGCCAATCTGATAACCAGGTATTTGGTACAGTTTAAATCAAGTTATGGAGAATATAAAGCCAAGTAGGATTCCAGTTTTCTGCCCTCCAGCCCTTCAAGTGTGAGGAAAAGAAAATATAATTTGAAGTAAATCTCGGTTTTGTATAACTTTCATAAAGGACTTTCCCTTTTACTATCTATAGGGTATTTTGAAAATCTGCATTTTAAGGATAAAGTGGATTTGAGAGGTAATGCCAGGACTGTCTGTCTACACAGACTGTGAGAGACATTTAATTGACTGCTTACCAGGTTTGTTTCAGTACCTCAGCTCACAGGTCATGGAAATGTGGTTGAAACTCTGTAAGTTTCTAGTCACACTTTGTGCTCCAAGGAAGACTATAAACATTTGGTCAGCGAAGGCTTTTTCTAGCCAAGTCTTAAAAACTTGCAAAGAGGTAGATTCCACAACTTCTTTAGTTGCCTGTTCTAGTGCTGCTCTGCTGTCATATGTAGAGCCTTTTTAGAGCAAGTAAAATTCCCAGCTGTAATTAGTCTGAACCAAGTCCAAAAATATTTCTCAAAACAGCAAGTGATAAATCTATAAACATTTTAGTCTGGCATAAGCCAGTGATAATACTTAAGGAAGTGGAATATAGTGAGAGTGATACTACATGGCAGTGGGAAAGGTTGCTGGATAATCAGTAAGGCCTTCCCATTGTCAGTCTCAGTTGAGTTCTACATTTTGACAAATTGTTAGGAAACTATTTCCATGAAATATTCTTTTCTTCGTAACTGGCAATATCAAACTCCTATTTCCTAAATAAGTTGAGTGGTGGTGGAAAGGTGCATGTCAAAGGTATAAAGGATCTTAGGTATAGGAAGAGAAGGTTTTTGATTCCCCAGTGCCAACATCAGCACCTACTGTAAGTATAAGGAAGTTTAAATAGTAAAACAAAATGGCAGATTTAGCCTGCCTTTTAAAAACAGCAATGCCACTGCAGAAATCATTGGTTCTGAAACTTTTTGTGAACCCAGTACAATTTTCTGAAAAGACACATGTGTTTCACTATGTAGGTCCCTGGAAAATTTTTGTATCCTGCAGGAATGTGTATCTTCCTCTGGCCTTGACAAACTTGATTATAAAGAAGGAATAAAATTTGCAACATGAAAACCATAGTTCCTTTATGCATATATATATTATGCATATTTGCAATGGGTAGCTGTCTTCTTATATTTTGTTCTTAAATGTGTTATAATTCACAACTTATCTGAATTCAGAAAAATAGTCTTTGGACTGAAAAAATTGTCAACCTCTTCTAGGTACCATTTGGTGCCTCAGAAGGAAAATAGAATAAAGTGCTTTAAAAAGCTTTTGAAGGACTACAAGCACTAGAAGCCAAAACCTAGAAGCTTTGATGATGAGATTATCACTATTTTCATATTTTCTTGTGGTGTAGCAGTTACTGTGCCCTCTGCATTTTGTTCCTGTGAGAAATGTCAACAATGTCCCACCATTCATCAAGGAGATGTCCATGTGTTTTTCCTCCTTGGGAAAGAACAGGGTCTATCTGACTGGCTGAGTAGCTGCATCTGTAGGGCTATCCCTGCTGCACTCTTTCTTATTGTTATTATTCAAGATTATAGACTACAGTTTCTGTAACTGATTATTTTTAAGGATGTGATCCAGCCTTCATTGAAGCCAAGGGAGAAACGTGACTGGCTGAATGGGATTTATTGCTGCACATGAGCTATATGAGTGCGTGTCCTTCCAAAGGTAAAGCCTACTTGAGAGTCCACTTTGAGGGTGGCATTCTAAAGGCCTTAATTTAAATTCCTTATTGTGCATTCTGAGCAGAGTGCGTGCTTCGGATAAATGTGGAGAACATTTGTGCTGTTAAAACAGGGCTATAACCCACCATAAATTGCACAGCTTTTAATATTTAAAAGTAACAAACTCAACGTTTCAATCTGTCACCCTAAAGTAGTGTGTCTGTGTTGCCACATTAGACTGTGTTACTTGTTGAGGAAAGTAAAATTACATCAGGAAGCTAGAAAAACTCATTGAGTTCGCAGTTGTATGCTGGTACTATTTAGGCTTTCAAGCTTTATAAAAGCAATTCCACGGTTAGTTATTTATCATTAGATTGAAAACTCTTTTCAATACGCTTTGTATTTCAGAAGTTAGTTCCTTTTGCCTTCCACAGGGTTGATGTTCACCTAATGCTATTTCCACATAAGCATTTTTAATCAGACTGAAAATCTGCCAAAACTGAGGCTGAATGAGTCCAAGGAGTATCATCTCCAGGAACTGTGTGAACCTAGGTGTCTTGACTTTTCAGAAGCATCACATTTTCTATTAAAGGGATTATTATTATATTTTATTATTATTATATTTTAAAATTAAAATCTATCCCTTTGTTAAGTAAAAGACATGCATGAAATTTTTACTGTCTTCATTATCTTTATGGAAGGTATTCTGTCATAAGGCATATTTATTCCAAATCCAAGGTAGATGGGTAATCACTATCCCTCACACAGTGATTGTCTCGGCCTTAGTAGTTGGTGAATATCTTTAAATAGGCTCTTGTTAAAATGCTGAAATGCAAAAGTGTAATCCAAGTATAACACAATGGTATGTAAAAATGAATACACTTAAAAAAACTTCATTCTTTAAATTTACCTCCCTAGTATCTCCTTTCATGGAGAATTTCCTATGTAGGTGACACAACTGAAAAAAGTCTGAATTTAATGGGTAGAACAAATGACAGTAACTAAAGCTTTATGCATTAGCAGCCTTAATGCAAAACCTGGACCAAGGCAGAAAGGGCCATGCCCCATTGATTTTTTTTGTGTGTGCATACAGATAACAAAGGTAATTAGAATACAGTGGCATTTCCCTAACTGCCAGATGGTCTCATGACACTTCACTTGCAATAGTTTTAAATGAGAACAGAAAGAAGTAGAAAGATTTTTTTTTCCTTGGCTGTATGACTTGAGAGAACTAACTACCTTAGAAGTTTGAACTGGTGGGAGAGCAGCATTGTAAGATGAGAGAAATAGAGAGTGAAAGCCAAGCCACAAATAACTGCAACATTGTGATCCCTTAAGCCCCACAGTTAAGAAAGGAAAAAAAAAGTCTCCTCGTTGAGAATTCAGGGCGGGCAGGGGAAATAAAATGGGTGAACCGCAAGATGGAAAACCGGTTCCAGACTATGATGTTCTAGTGACGCAAGCTGAGAAAGGTGCTGCGGCACAACTGCGCTCTCCTGAGACCCAGCAAGAGTCATTCCTATAGGAGAGAAACCACATGAAGACAGTGAGTAAGGGAAATTTTAACAGTAAAGTAGACTGGAAGAGGTTGACTATCCAAACTGTTTCTGTAAAACAATTCCGTGTCTGAGTGGAAAACAATGAGCCCTTATCCACAAGTGAAATGACGATAGAGCACGTACCGGGCGTTCTGCTCAACAGCTGACAAAGTAAAGGAAAATAAGTGGAGGGGAAAAGATAAGTAATCCTGTAAAAAATTCTTGGGTGAAAGCAGAATGTTGTTAGGGAAAATTTAGTGAACATGTCCGCAATGGACATGGGCAAATGGAAGATGGGAGTGTTTCTTATAATGAAGAATGGATCAATTCCTGCATCAAGTTCTATCTCAGGTAATTATAGATCTATCAAGAGTGCTCTCAAACCAGAGGTATGAGATCCTCATGTCAGCCATGAAGGATTAATCTCTACTAAGTGATTTGTATATAATCCAAAGAAATAAATTTTTTTCTTTTCTTCATCAAGAGACTTCCCTTGTTTAAGTTAAACAACCTGAATCATGGTGACTGATAAGATATGTGGGAGCCATTTTTTCCTCATTTGTCTCCATAGAAGACTTTTCCCATAAATTGAAATACAATTCTTGAACAAGATGATTATAGAAGGTTAGATGATAAGTCATCCTGTCTACAGATGCCAGCATTAGCTCAGTTTGCATTAGTATTGTGCCAATAGTGCTCCAGGCTGTGGGTTTGATGTCCATAGACTTGATGATCTTTGTGGGTCCCTTCCAACTCCAAATATTCTGTGATTCTGTAAAAAGTAATTTACCATGTAGCTTCTCTTAATGAAATGGGGAATTGGAGAATCTCTGGACTAGTCTTCCAAACTGTCTGTTCTGAGATTATAACCTCAAATCCATATAAATGAAGCATTTGTTAAAACCTGTATGTTATCCTCATTGGAAAAGCACTATGTTTTAACTTCTCTCTCTTTTTTTTTTTTTTTTCCCTCACCTTTCTTGATTACCTGAGACCTCCCTTTTGGTTCTGAAGACTAGAATTCACAACAGGAGATTAAATTATTTCATTCTTGGTGAAGAGTTGCCCCCTTCCCTGAGACTGAAAATTTACCCTGACTAGGTATGGCTTAATTGAATATTTTCATACTTAAAATGTTTGATCCCTTCTATGAGTCCTTAGTCATGGCACCATAGAACACTTTGTGCTTAATACTAAACATTCACGTAAATTCTTGGAACTAGGTTAGGGTGTATATGAAGAACAAACTAAGTCTGAAGTGAAAAGAAATGTTAAGAAGACTGAGTTCTAAAATTTGCTGCATTGCTAATGGAATGTGAATTTTAACAAACGTAGTAAACATTGATGATATATTGTTCAAAACTAGCTGAAAAATTCCTGTATAAAGCCTTTATTCCCAAAACTTTTCCATGTGTAGGCATGGAAATACAGGCAGGTTCTTTTATAAAAACTGATAGACAGTTTTTCATTGACCATTCTCTTTACAAGTGCATGAAGGACATAACTTCCAGTTCCAGATTGGTCCTAATTTGGTGATATATTCCCAAATTTTTAACCTGTTCAATTCTTTCATGTGGCCATGTGATTTCCTCTTAACCTCCCAAATAACCTTGGAGTGCTGTAATCAAATAGGTTTTTATTTACCTGATTCTGCAATTTCCTGTGCCCTTCATCCCATTGCTGCAGTGGAGGGGCTGTGTGCTTTCTGCCCTGATTAGAAAATAAACAATGAACAAACACTGGAGACTGGGGTTGATATCTGAGGATCACCGGCATCTTAATCTTAAAAAAAAACCCCACCCTATAATTCCTTCTTGATTGGTGAACTCAAACAGGGTGAATAGAATGGCGGGCTCTTTCTATATCTGAGTTTTATATGGAAATAAACCAGCTGTTTCTGCTGTTATTTTAACATTAAGAGATACTTTGGAAGCCTTATGGCTGTATCAGCATTTACCTAACTGTCAGGTTTATTCCTCCTTAGTACCAGACAGACCAAGATCTAAATCCTGGGCCATGCCTCTGGCATTGTGTGTACTGTCTGTGGACAAACACATCTCTTCAGAGGAACACTCTTAAACTTCCTTCTCCCTTTTTGACAATTTCATACCCTTTACCATTCCTCCGTGTAATCCCAATTTCTGCTTGGAAGAGATTGGAGTCTCCTGTTGCCAAATCCATATGTTTCAAGAAGACAATCTGATCATGCCGGGTGAAAGAGGAAATGTTGGTATCTTATTAGGAGGATTTCACATAGCAATATATGGTAAACAAATGGGAATGATCAAAAGCCACAACCCAAGCTAGAGTCCATTCCCATATCATTCATGCACATTTAAAGTAGATATTTGGCCTATAGGTTTGATCCTAAAGTTAGATCCACAGATGAGAGGACAGAATTCATTAGTGGGCCTAGAAGAATGAAATTTTAACTAGACTTATTTTGTGTGATATGTCACAATAGATCATACTGGGCCTAATGAGAAGATCAAACCTATTTATATGTGCTGGATTTTAATACTCTAGATATCCAAAACTTAAACTTCAAAATGTTTAACTAATGACACTGAAGGCCAAAGCTGAGACTGCAAGTACAGAATGATCAAGTCAATCTATCTCAATAAACTACAATTAAGACATGAATTCTTTATGGGAGATTACATACAAGTAAAAATATATATATATATACACACGTATGTATATAATTTTCACTTAGCTGTAGTGAGATTGCATCTGGAGTGCTATGTCCAGTTCTGAGCTCCTTAGCACACTCTGCACAACAGAGACATGAAGCTCTTGGAGCAGGTCCAGCAGACAGCTATGAAGTTGATCAGGGAAGAGAAGCATCTCTCATATGAGAAAAGGCTGCAGGAGCTGGGCCTATTCACCCTTGAGAAGAGACCACTGAGAGGGGACCTCATCAGTGACTGTCAGTGTCTGCAGGGAGGGGTCAGAGGAGGGACCAGGCTCTGCTCAGTGCTGAGCAATAGGACAAGAGACAACAGGGCAGTGAGTGATGCACAGGAAGTTCCACCTGAGCATGAGGAAGAATTTTACTGTGCAGTGACCGAGCCCTGGAACAGGTTGCCCACAAAGGCTGTGGAGTCTCCCTCACTGGAGATATCCCAGTTGTTTGGTCACAGTCCTGTGCCGAGTGCTCTGGGATGGCCCTGCTTGGGCAGGGAGGCTGGACCAGATAACCCACTGTGGGCCCTTCCAGGCTCACCCATCCTGTGACCCTGTGACTTGTTCCTTGTTTGGTCACCAGTTATATTTCATAGTTAATTAGTTATTACTAGCTTTATCAACAGTGGGTTTTGTGTTAGGGACACGCGTCCTTAGGATTGAAACAGAGAGATTCAGAGATGAGAGATGATTGATGTAATGCCAAGTAAAAGAAATTTATTCCTGTAAAATATATGAATTATTCATAATGCAATTAAAGTGCTTAAAGCTAAATGAAGTTCATCTCAGATTTATTCTGTATGTAATATGAAAATATTTTGGTTTTTTAACTGAGTAAATGATTTTATTTAAATCAATAATTAACACACTCTACAAAGAAATAGAATCAATATTTTCATCATTCTAATTGTAATTAAGTTTTTTATGTCAATGTTTTTACTTTGACTTATTTAATCTTGATAAAGATAATAAGAGCCTATTTCTAACCATTAATTTACATTTTTCTCAGCTGAAAGGAATGGAAAAGGAAATACATGGCAGAAATAAATATCAGAGAGAATTATGGGAAATTTAAATCACTTGACATTGTATCTGCTTATTATTTTGTACTCTGTCAGCCATAGACCACCCAAGACAATTTGCTTATGAGAAACTCAAAAAGAGTTATGTGCTAGAATAGAATCTTAACTGAGATTCATAGCCCTTGAAGCAGAGACCACAGAGAGTGAGAAATAATAACCAGTAATTAATTTAAAAACCTAACAGACAAAGCAGGTCTACACAGTAAATTTGAGAAGTAGCTATTAAAACTGTTCTTGGAGCAAGGGAAAAAGGAAGGCAATTCTTTCATTCCTAGTGCACAAGGAATCCAAATTCCTTGGGTTTTACAGTGAAGGGCAGCCAAAGATTTTCTGTAAAAAAGAAGAAAGACTTGTATTAAATAAGTACTTGCCTCTGAGAAAGAAATTTGTAGAACTGTATATAAAGAATGAGGTATTATTTTCAGCTATATTAAGATACTGAAAAGGTAGGAAGGCACTTAAGAGTGCTTTTAATTTAATTTATTTTATGTGTTTTTTAGTTTTATGTATTCAAATTTAATTTAATTTAATTTAACAGCAAGATTTCTGATGACCTCCCTATACTTTGGATTAAATATAACACTTAGAAGAGAGGTTTCCATTAAATGATATTCACCTTTTCATAGCATTAGATAGCATAACTCACTATCGGCATAATATAAATAAAAATTTGTGATCAGAGATTTCTAATTTGTCAAATAATAAAATTTGTTTAATAAATGTTATAGTTAACCAATAGAGTTAAATTTTAATAGGTAAGAACCTAAAAGGTGTTTAATTATAAGTTGTCGTTTGCAATTGTGTTAAATATTTTAATGACACATAAAACTTGTAAGCACATGCCAAATATCCAGCAGTTTATTTAAAATCTCCTTGCCTCATGGTTTTTAGAATGAAATCACATGTGCAGATATTGTTATACTGTGGAGATGGTCTGTGTCTTTTGATTGCCAGGATTTTCAGTTCTGAAGGTCTCTTGCAACAGCTTGTGGCAGAAGCTTCACACACGCATCTGTTCTATGCAACAGCCTCTTGGCGTTAGGCAGACACATCTCTTTATGTTGTAGAGTGCAGAGAAAACATGAGAATAGGAGGCTTTCATATAGGATGGACTTCAACAAGGTGGAGTAAATGCTGGTGCCACAACTTGACTGAAAACACTTCTCTGGTTACATACTACAGCTAAAATTTGCCCTGTGGATGTTGCTTTATGTTACTCAAAATTGCAGAGAGAAACGTACAATTTCCTATCCATCCATCCAAAGATATACACATATACCTGTTTATGTAACAAGTTTTGAAAATTTTCAGAAGTGGAGAAGTGAAAGACTTCCAGAGATTATAACAATCAGCCTGCAAGTTATATTGGCAAATACAGTAACTCCAGTGGGATTGAAAGGACAATATAAGCAACCATATCCAATTGAAGATGTCATTGCAGGGCAGTTGGACTAGATGGTCTTTAAAGGTCCCATTCCAACTCAGTTAATGATTCCACAATGATTCTTGTGATTCTCTGATTCTATGATTCTAATGAAAATAATTTAAATTATTCAGCCAGTTCTTGAAGGAGATTGAAAGAATATCTAGAATTTAGGTTGTTGTTCAATCTCTCACAACTCAGACCAAGCTTCAGGCACTGTAAATAATTTTTATGCCAGTCTTTGTTTTCTTAGTCAATGAATTTTTTACACAAGGTAAGAGAAATCTTAACGAGAATAGCAAACCCTCATTTTTCCAGAACCCTATGGTTATCATTTATGTTACTCCTTCATTTTTCCTCTTTCTGTACACCCAGAGAAAAATTATCATGACCTTGGACTTTTCTTTCCATCAGTGAGATCCTCTCAGATATTAACCTTGCTTAGGTTTGTTAGTGTTACTTAGGCTTGAATTTTATTTAGCATCATCTCACTTTTTCCACTATATTTTTTTCAAGAGTAAGTTCACTTCCTTGGCTGAAGTTTAATTCCATCTCTTCTGTTGGTCAACTTCTAGGTTCTTAGTGCCAATTCACAAGAATTGTTCCTTGAGTAGTTTAAGTAATTCCTTCACAAATACAGTTTCTATTAATAAGTTAATGTTTTAAATCACATTATAACTGTAATTGCATTAAAAATCATTAGACTGCCAGTCTTCAATTGGTGCCTGTTTCACAGGAATGTGAGAATAAATGTTATGTGTTGTGTGTTCTTATTTCTCAGACTCCTCTAGTAATTAAAAATGGGATTCCTTAAGTGTGTTTTTTTCAAGATCGTACTTGTCAGAACCCAGTTTGGAAAATCAAGTGCTCTTATTTCTATATCCTTTATCCTTGAGCACTGTCTGTCTTTTTTTCGGCATGGCAGCTTTGTTGTGTCACAGCTCCGCTTACGATGTTTCATTGGCTGAGAATGTAGAGCATGTGGTTTTGGCTGGATTCATCCCTGAGCTAGCTGAGACGCTGTTGCATAAAACACCAGGGGTATTTTTCTGCTGTATCATCCACTGACCTCAGGGACAGGAGTACTGAACCAGTTCTCCCGTACAAGTGGTAATGCTTGTGTTATGGTTTTGCTTGGCTGGAAAACTCCTTGGGCACATCACAGATTTGTCCCAGCAGAACAAACCATGAAATGTAACAAGACTTGGATAACCTCTAGCCTCTGCGTGCGCATGCTTTTTTCCCCAAAGAAACAAATGGAATGGTGCTTTACACATCATTACCACTGGAACTGAGGCTGATTCACAAACCCCTGCAGTCAGTTTTAGGATTCTTCTTTACTGATGGGTCAAGCGTGAGGACATGCTCAGAGTGAACTGGAAGAGTTAACAGTGCTCAAGTTCCTGATCTTCACTAGAGATGAGAGAGGCAGAATTAAAATCTGGTTGCCATGTATTGTTGAACTGCTCATTTTATTTGTCCTCTCCTACCTACTTCATTTTCTTTTTCATTTTCCTAATACAGGAAAAGAACTGACATAAATAATATTAAGTATTATTTCTCATATTATTTCTTACAGTGGGTTGTTTCCATCTACTTCTGCTTCCTTTATTTGTTGTGTTATTGATTTATGGGTTGAAAATTCAATCACACTATTTTTTCAGTGACCACTGAAATTCTTCTATAGTCTCCAGTGCTTCCAGTGCAGTGAAATACTTCTGAATGCTGCATAACTCCTTATGTGTCATAAGGTCATTTATCATGCGGTAGAAGTGCATTAAGTAATTTTATTGTCTGCGCAAAAGATTTAAAAATAACACTTAATCTCATTTGTTACGTATTAAATCATGATAACGTAGATCTTGCACAGGTAATAATAACAAGGAATGATTAATTAATTAATTAATAGCCATCCTGCCAGCAAATAAAATTGTCGATAATATGTCTGTATACTGTTTAATGTTTATGTGCCCAAGTTTATGTCCAGTTCACTTGCAAGTTTAATCCTTGCTTTTAGGCTAAAAAAGCGGAGCCTAGTGTCGATATGTGGTTGAAATGAGTAAGTTAGTGGTTGCATAGATGTGTATGAGAACACTGAAGTGTTAGGACTGCTCTCTAGCAATAACTTACATGGAACAACACAGACAGTAACAGCATAGGAAAGTGAATCCTTTCAGGGTTGTTCACTGGGCCTGTTTAATTTATGGGCATACATGTGGACCATATGACCATGCACTTGTTTAACACCTGAATTCCACTGTGAGCTATTTAAAAATTGTTCCATTAGCAATGGATTCTGGCATTTGACCTAGTCCTATCAGCACTGGAGACTTACCAGAAGTGTAATTATTAACTTATATTAGACAGAATTACAGGCAAGCTGAGTCTCCCTCAAGAGCAACACAGAAGAGAAAGCAGTTTAAACTGCAGAAGATACCTTTGGGTAAACTCAGAAAAGGAAAAAAGTAGGGAACCTACCCCTGCTGGGAAATAATTTGAAGAAGAAAATATTTGAAGAAGTAATGATTTTCCCATCCAAAGTCTGGGCCACACAGTCAGGCAAAGAACAATGAATCAGTACAATATATCAAGTTCTGGAGAGCATAAGTATAGAAAATCTCACCAGTTATGTCAGTCAGGATTTTGACAATGCAGTGATTGAAATCCCTATTTGGCATATGCTTAATTTTAAGTCTATGAGTTGGTCCAATGAACAATATTAAAATTAGACAAATTCTGCAGAAAACTGGCCAAACCCATTTATTTTCCTATTAATTTTCTATAAATTAAGCCTGTTTTATACCTCTTGTTTAAAATGGAAAAGCTTTCTGATTGATTTTGGCTAAGAGAGGTGCATTTCTTTCATTACACAGTCAGTGTCTTCCTGCAGCCCCATATGATATGTGCATCCTTATGCTTATATATCATATCTAGGAGATATATAACATATCTAGAAGATATGTGACATACATACATCAACAGTGTATGTCTATGTTAATTTTTCTTCCCCTGAAAATGAAATATAAAATATTTTTGTTTTCAAGCTCTGTTAAACAAAAACTTCTCTTCCAGCTCTGTTCTCTGTAAGTGCTGCTTGTGCCTCAGAATCCTTTGTGGACTCCTATTACCTGCAGAGACTCTACTTGTGTATGGTTCATAAGCCATAACTTTGTCACTCTAGAAAGTCTACTGTAGGGAAGAGTGACCCTATTAAATGAATTTCTAACTGGAATTTATTAGTATAGCTCTCATAATCCACTAGGAATCATCTTTATTTTTACCTTTGTTATTGATCCTGTTGAACCTGCCGTATCAGACTGAGATACTCTGCAGTATGCAGCAGATACTGCTATTGAGTGCAGTATTTGAGTCACTGCTTTCTCAGCTGGAAGATGTTCTTTGTGTATCTCATAATGATCTGCCTTGCTGGTTCATTTGATTCAATCTTTTGAAAAGGACAGTGTTGCTCTCAGTTTGCAAATCAGACCATGTTGGGCTGAGGGCTGTACTCACTAGCTTTGCAAATGACTGCGGCTGGGCTTAGACTTTTATCTGCTTTCAAAGCCAGTTCTATATCCTTAAATATGGGATGCAATGATTATTGCCTATTAGGTGTTATCTGCAAATAACTTTTGTGTGACTGTGTCTAAAGCTGGACTTACTGATCATTGCTGGAGCAGTCCCCAAGCAGCAGGACAAGTAAAATGGCTTTGCTTGAGGAAAATGGTGTAAAACATTTTACACAGCAAGATGGAAAGCTTGGAAAACACAGCAAGATGTAGAGAGGGAATTAGTTGCAATATGTACCTCAAAACTCATGACTGGTCAGCACTGTAGATCCAGCTTATGCTGGGAGAGAAAACCGATTGAATTCTCTCAGAGAGCCCAGGAACCATGTAACCATGCTACAGGAAATTCCCGAGACTACAGAGCAGTATAGGTACACACAGCAGTACAGAATAAACACTGGGATGGGCTTATGATGGAGTGTCATCTGCAAAGTTCTCTGCAGAGGGGTTCTTTATGTGTAGCTGATCCCTAAATCTGCAGTTTTGAAAATACCTTCCTGTGGAAGAAGTTAAAATAAAGCTAAAACTTGAAGGGACTCCAACTTCCTTTATTATCCCTGAAATTTTCACTGATTCAAAGAAAAACTCAAAGCATTCTGCAATGTTTTTTTCTCCATGGTTTTGGCAGCATTACACTGTTGCTGAAGCTCTCTGTCTGTTAAATGTCTGGAAGGCTATGGAGATATTACACATAACTAGGGCAGTCACTTCCCTTTGTGTCTGATCCAGCAACCCAGTATGATTTGTGCAATCTAGAATGGCAAGAATTACCATGACACATCTGAGGAAACGTGAGACCAAGCTTACAGCTAATAAAACAGAAGACAGTTGATCAAATAAAAACATCTGCAAATTTTATTTTTCTTGTCTTTGATTAAGCATAATGCAGACTAAGAGTGAGAAGCTTGTAAAGTCTAGACAGTGCCAGATCTTATGAAGATGCTCAGTATGGGTACCAGGATGTAATTAGCTCTTTTCAGCCACTTGTTTTTGTCTGTGGAAGGACCAGAGCAACTGCAGCATGTGCCACTTCCTTCCTCTCATCAGAAGTGGATGATAGGATGAGGGATCTGTGGGTGAAAGCCATGCACTACAGCACCAAAACTGCACCTTTACCACTGAGAGAAGCAATAATGGTAGCCCTTTACTCACCTGAAAGTTCAAGGGGACACTGTTTCCTGACCCACTCTTACTCCTTCCAACCCAGACTGTAATGTAAAGCAACATAAAATCAGACTCTGAGATATTGGAATGAAAGGGATCTCCTTTTTGTTAACGTTTTTTTTTCTTTGTTAGGAGCAGGAAGTATTTGATACCTGCCCTGTGCATGACAGAGGTGATCTCTGCTGCAGACTGTCTATTAAGTGGCTGTTAAGGTAGATGGCATTATTCTGGGCTTCAGGGAAGTGTGCTACAGCCTGGCTTCATACTCAGGCTTTGGGAAAATTGTTTTTGTGAAAAACTGTTAAAGCTGATTGCATCTGGCTACAAGTAGTGCTTCTACATAGAGGGGAACATGCTATAACTTTTTCTTCTGCTGAAAAAGACAAACCCACAGTTCTTACCCATCAGCAGGGTGTGAGAACATTTCAGCTCACCCAGAGCCCATCAAAAAAATCAAGATTCAGAGGCCACAAGGTCTACTTTTTTTGCAGCCAAGTATCACTTCAATACAAAGAAAGAGAAATAACTTGAATTTTGAACCCTTTTCTCAGGAATTGTTATATAGTTTGCAAGAGCTAATGAAAAAGGTGATGGGAACCTCAAAGAAAGATTATCTAGTGTTCCTGAAGAACACGTGTTTTCAAAAGCTGCAACCAACAAGAATATTTATCTCCCCTTGTGAAAATTATTGCAATACTTTTCCAGTGTTAGGAAGATTTTTCAGTGTTTAACAGGAATCTTTCTCCCCGCAAAAAGTATCTATTTTTTAATCTGTTTTGGTCATTGAAACAAGACCTTTCTTTTTGCAGCAAATTGGTATGAGTTTAAAAATTGTTCTTACCTGCAGGTTAAACATTCCTGTCCTTTCTCCTATCTATTTTCTATAGGTATGATAGTATTATTTCCCTTCATGTGGAATCTGTGCAGTTAGTTCAGTTTTTGAAGTGCAGTTCAGAGAACTGAATACACCATTCCATCAAAGGCCTGACTAAAGATCAGTAAAGCAGAAAGCAATACTTGTGGATAAACATCTGAGTATGGCTTTGTCTGTTTTTTTGCAAGCGCAGTACTTTGTTGACTCATATTCAGCTCGTGATTCATTATTATCCGTTCTTGGACAAAACACATAAACAAGGTTTATCCCTAAGGATAATCTTATATGAGGCAGTCCTATATACTGAGTTTTTCCCTTCAAGACTTAAAAAGCCCTCTAATTCATGGGAATTCTTGATGGCGCTTAGTTTTGGACTAAATGAAAAAAACAAAATTCTTCTCTCGGTTCAGGTACACGAATCACATGTCTGGAGTATCACTTAGTCCTTGTATGCTACATCATCACAAGCACTATTTTTCTTATGTAAGAGTGATAATTTGTCAAACTGGATGCCACCCTTCATGCTAAAAACACTCTGCTAAGTGAGGGGGCTGAATTTGGACACTTTCTTCAGCCTTTCTTTTTCCTGTAAGCCTGAGAAGGCAATGTGCTATGGAAAACATGTATGTTTGTAGTCTAAACTTTACAGAGTAGAAACTGTAGACAAGCTGAGCAAGTTTTGAAAGTGTGCTCCTCTTTAATTTTTACGTTTTTTTCCCCCATGTTTTGCATCAGAGAATCTAGATTTCACAGAATTACAGAACATCCTGAGTTGGAAGAGACAAGGAATATCAAGTCTATCTCCTGGCCCTTCACAGGATACCACAAGAATCCCTCCATGTGCCTGAGAGCATTGTCCAAACACTTCTTGAGCTCTGTCAGACTGGTGCTGTGACCACTGCCCTGGGGAGCCTGTTCCAGTGCCCAGCCACCCTCTGGGTGAAGAAACATCTCTGTCACCACAGAGCAGAGATCAGGACCTGCTCCTCTTTCCCCCACAAGGAACCTGTAACTGTAATGAGATCTCCTCTCAGTCTCCCCCATGTTGAACAGACCAAGTGACCTCAGCCACTACTCATTCAACTTCCCCTCAAGGCTCTTCAGCATCCTCATGGTCCTCTTTTGGACACTCTCTAATAGTTTCATATCTTTTTTATGCTGTGGCACTCCAAATTGCCCCAGCATGCGAGGTGAGGCTGCCTCAGTGCAGAGCAGAGTGGGACAATCCCCTCCCTTGCCCCAGTGCTGTCCCTGATGCCCCCAGGACAGGGTTGGCCCTCCTGGCTGCCAGGGCACTGCTGGCTCATGTTCAGCTTGCCATGGACCAGGACCCACAGGCTCCTTTCTAAAACACTGCTCTCCAGCATCCTATTATCAGTCTACACACACAGTCAGGCTTGCCTCACCCCAGGTGCAGAATCCCGCATTTT
>VXBQ01000758.1:63198-73263 GCA_013400175.1 Phainopepla nitens | reverse complement strand
TTTTTTGTTTTGTTCTTTTTTTCATTTTTTTTTTTTTTTTTTTTTTTTTTTTTTTTTTTTTTTTTTTTTTGCTCCTCTCTCTCTCGCAGCAGATGGGAGCTGCGAAGCTGTTGCAGCGGCTCTGAAGTTGTCGGGGATGATTTGTGCGCCGGGTTTTAACAAAAGAGGAGGGAGGTGTTACCCCCTCCCCTTCCCCCCACCCTCCCCGGGGCACGGGAGGGGACAGAGCCCCCGGCCCGAGGTCGGGGCACTGCTGGTGACAAGGACCGCTCCCCTGAGCCCCGGCTGCGCTGCCTCCCCCGAGCAGGCTGGCTCCGAAAACACTGCAAAAATGGAAATACCCGCTGAGAAGTGACGCGCTTCCCTCCCGGAGCCGCGGAGCGGGGCCGAGCCCATCGCGTTTATTGACCAACTTCAGCCTCTTTCTGTCGGCGAATTGATCCCAAATCTTATCCCAGCGCCCGCTCCGGGCTCAGCGCTTTGGTGGCCGCACCATTCCTGCAGCCCCCCCCCTGCCTCTGGCAGCTCCGCCCCGGGAGGGCTCGGAGCCACTTTTGGGGGCTGGTGGATGTCCCCAAACGCTCCCCTGCTCCAGGAAGGGGGTGGCGAGGACGTGGGAGCCCGTGCAGGTGGAAATCCGCGGTTCCGAGGTGTCCTCAGCCCTTCCAGCCCCACGCTGGCCATGAGGAGAGGCGCTGGCCTCACCAAACCCGCCTGGAGCGAGAACTCCCAGCCCCGGAGCTTACGGAGCAAATCCGGGAGGGAGCCCGGAGCATTAGGAGAGAGGCTTTAGAGCCAGGAGGCAAAATAAGAACTTCCTTTTTCCAATCTCCTCCTCGCCAGACGGCGGGAAGTCTCTTCCCTGCTCCCGGCGAAGCTGCTGCGGGCTTGGCACGGGCCCGGCTGGGCAGGGGCTGCCCGGCCAGGGGGGCTCCCGCGGCCTGGAGCTGCTCCTGGCGCTCTTCCAGGTGTCCAATTCCCCAATTCCAGCAATTCCCGCTGCCCATTTTGCCCTGTTCCTGCCAGCCCCCCACATTCCCAGCGGCTCCCGGGCTCTGGGAGCCGGGGCCGGTGGTTATGAAAGCTGCTGGGTGCACCAGCAGCTCAGCTCAGCTCAGCTCAGCTCAGCACTTTTCCCGGCCCTGGAGGAACGTTTCCATCCAGAACAGTTTAACCTGGAGCGAATTAGGGAAGACTGAGCCAGCAGCACCAGGAACAGCCGCAATCCCCCGCCTGCAGCAGCGTCCCCCGCGCCAGGCCGAGCTGCTCTCGGGGTTTATTTCCCGTGCGGGAGAGGAATTCCCCTGAGGCAGGGAGGGGACGGGAGCTTTGTCCCCTGTTGTGGGGACGGAGGGGTGGCACCTCCCTGCAGGGCAGCCCTGGCACTGGGTGAGGGGTGCCAGGTGCTCTCCTTGCTCGGGTTTGGCCTCCAGCGGGAAATCCCGGCTGGCTCGGGGCGGTGGCAGCGGGATGTGTCCCACTCCCCAGGGTGGTGGTGGCATCCCCGTGCCCGCTCCTGTTCCAGAGAGATGTGGAGGGCAGGACGGGGCTGTCACCCCCGCCACTCCCCGGCCTTGTCACAGCCCTCCAGCGCTGCTGGGACAGCCGGAAAACACTTCCCTGCCGTGCTGGCAGTGCCACCACGGTGAGTGCCCAGCTCCTGCCAACACCCCCGGGGCAATTCCCAGGCCTGGAGCCCTGGATGGGTTGCAGGAAAATCCCTCCATCCCTGCTCGGCGCTGACTCCCCGCCGCCTGCTTGGAAAAACCTCTTGAGTTTAACTCTTAAACCTCTCTTAAACTCCTGAGCTTAACTCCCAACTCTTCCACCTCTTTGAATTTAGCTCGTTGAAGGCTTTTAGCTCGCTGTCACCGCTGTGTCCCCCAGCCGGGCTGGTGGCACGGCCACAACCAGAGGGGCTGTGCCCTCGAGCAGGGGCTGTGCCCCCAGGGCCACCTTGCCTGGGGCTGAAACGGGAGCTGCTTCGGGGGCAATGCCAGCCGCAGGAGAAGCCGGCACAGCACTTTCCCCAGCCCCATGTGGTGTCACCAGGGCATAAAATTAAGCGACTTCGGCGCAACATGAAACGGTGCATTGATTTTTTTTTTTTTCCTTCTGTTTTTTTTCCTTTTTCCCCTCTTCCCGCTCCCGCCAGACCCCCCTGGCACAGGAGGTGCCAGTTTGGGTGCCCCAGTGGGGTGATGCTGGAGAGTTTTTGGTTCTTTGTCCCCCCTGGCAGCGATCCCAAACCTCCCCTCGACTCTTTAAGCACCCCAGCTTTGGGGCGACTTCTCGGGGGGGACAAAGGCACACGTCCCTGTGCCCCAAATGTCCCCGCGCCCTGCCGACCCTCCAGGTGCGGGAGGAGGGTGCCAGCCCCGATCCCTCTGCCGGGGTGCCTCGGAAAATGCTCTGCTTCCTTCCCCCCCCTCCAGCCCGCTCCTTGCCAGATGATCCAAGAGCAAAACTATCCCGGCCGCTCCGTGTGAGCGTCTTGGCACCGGCCGCGGGAGCCTTGTGACCGAGCTCCCCGCGGGCACGGCGGGGCCGGGGGGCGCTGGGTGCCACGGAGGTGCCACGGGGGTGCCACCAGCCCGATCTGCCTCCCAAAGCACGGAGGTTTTGGGCCACGCTCTGCGGGGTGTCACTGCATGTCACCTGGTGGGTGTCACCACGAGGTGCGGGAGAGGCTCCGCATCCCAGCTCTGCTCCCAGCCTCCCTCAGGGTGCTGGGAACATCCCGGGAACATCCCGTGCTGCCCCAGCCCCGGGGCTGGAGGGCTCTGGGAGCATCACCTGCTTCCCGCAGCGCTGATAACCGGCTCGGGGCCAGGCTCCGAGCGTGGCCGGGCTCGGCCGTGCCTCCACCGCGGCTCCGGCGGCTCCTGGCTCCGGCTGCGCCTTCCCTGCCCGTGGGGAAACACTCGGAGCTTTTCTGCTTCTCTTCTGGGCAGCGCGGGACGCTCCGTGCCATGGTTACGGGCAAACAGCCCCGCTACAGCGCGGTTATTTATATCCCCCGGCCGCTGCTCCACCTCTCCTGGAGGGCTGCGGGGCCGAGGGACGCGGATTTATGGGACACGCTGTTTATACAGCTGCAGGCGGAGCTGAACCTCGCGGCACGGGGAGCCTGGAGGGTGAAACACCGTCCTCATCCCCGCTGGAGCTGCGCTCGGGCAGTTCGGGTTGAAATCCCGGATTTCCAGCGGTGGCACAGCTGGAGAGTACGGCCTAGGCCCTGCGGTGCCACCAGGGAAGGGATCCCATCCTTCCCAGGAGCTGTTTGCTCGCTCGTCCCGCGGCTGAGCTGTTTGTCCGTCCTGTGGCACGTGGTGTCGGCCTCGGGCTGAGTTATCACCACGCTGGCACCGCCTGGGCCCGGCCCGGGACACCCCCGGGGGCAAGGGCAGAGCGGGGACAGGGACAGGGACAGGGACAGGGACGGCCCCGACAACACCGGTGCCACCCTCGGGACTGGCACGGTAGTTCAGGCAAAGCAGGGACAGGAACAGCCCTGTCAGGGACAGGGACAGCTCTGACAACGCCAGTGCCACCCTCGGGACTGGCACGGGGGTTCAGGCAAAGCAGGGACAGGGACAGCCTTGTCAGGGACAGGGACAGCCCTGACAACCCCAGTGCCACCCTCGGGACTGGCACGGGGGTTCAGGCAAAGCAGGGACAGGGACAGCCCCGACAACACCAGTGTCACCCCCGGGACTGGCATGGGGTTTGGGACAACCCTGCCAGAGGTGGTGTCACCCCCATGCCAGTCTCGGGGCTCCAGGACAGCCCTGCCAGAGCCAATGTCACTCCTGTGCCAGTCTTGGATGTCCAGGACAGCCCTGCCAGTGCCAGTGTCACCCCCGTGCCCATCCCAGGTGCTGGGTGACAAATCCTGGGAGGGCTAGGCTGTTCCATCCCCATCCTGCCCCACGAGCTCCGAGGATCCCAGTCCCTCAGCTCGTCCCAGGCTGTTTTGGGGCGCGGCCTCTTTGCCCAGCGGTGTTTGGGGGGCACTGGGAGCCAACTGGTGCCCGCCTGCCCATGCGGGGAGCCCGGCTTGGCCCAGCTTCCCCTGAGCTCAGCAGCTTTCCCTGAGCTCACCTGTTCCTCGGCCGGCTGGGCCGGCAGCAGATGGCAGAGCCCACCCTAATGAAGATTAATTGAGGAGATTTCGCCTTCCCCGCCGAGTTTTCATTATTGTTTTGGGGAGGTTTCATCACTGCCGGGGCCGGGCTCTGCTCCTGCCAGGTTCTGTCCCCGTGTCCCTGCAGTGACACGCCCTGGAAAAGGAGGGGGAACCCCGCGGGGAGGGGGCTGATGTGGGAATTTTATTCAGGGAGAGAATAAAATTCCCATAAAATTCAGCTCCCCTGGAGCTCCTATCCCACCCTCTCTGCCCCCTCCCCATTTCCCTGCCAGCATTCCTGGGTTTTCCAGCTGCTCTTGGTGGGTGGGAAGAGCAGCGATTTGGGACGGGAGCCTGGCACTGCCGCTCCCCGGGGGATTTGATGGAGGCTTGAAGGTGGAAAACCCCCCTGGGTGCTCGGGAGAGCGGCTGAGAGCAGTATTCCTGCCCAGGAGGGATGGGGGGAGGCCGGTTCCTGGCTCCTGACCCTTCCTAAGCCGCTTAAACGCTGCCGGCAGCCGGGCCGAGGCGTTTGCCCAGGCTTTACCAGTTAATTCCTAGCAGGTGATGTGTTCCCAGAGAGTTCCTTTCCCAGCCAGCTCCGTGGGACCTCTCACGCCTCCATCCTTCCCCAAATCCCGTGGGACGCCGGCTGGGAGGTTCCCCCACCCCACAGCGGGGGCAAGTTTCCATCACAGAGTCAGGGCCACCCACCAGGACCCCCTCCCTGCTCTCTGGGCGAGGCGAGGGGCGCAAATCGCCTCAAGCTGGGAGATTTCTGCCTCCTCCTCCGCTTTGTGCTCCGCTGCCCGTGTAATTGCCTGCTAAATCCTGCTTGGGTAGTCTTTTCTTGCTGATGGCGCAGAGAGCTCCGAGCTCTGCCCCGGGCCATGTTTTGCTCCTCAGCCCGGGCAGAGCTCCCTGCCCTGCCCGTGCCGCGGGGCTGCCGCTGCTCCTGGCACTCGGGGTTAATTCCAGAAGCGCTGCGCCGGAGGAAAAGGAAAAAACCCCACTTAATAATTCAGAGGGAGAAGGAGGCGGCTCCAACCTCCTGCCCTGCGGCGGGGAGTGCCTGGCTCTGCGGCGAGGGCAGGCTGGTGACACGGCTGTGACACCCCTGGTCCTTCCTGGCTCCAGCTCTCCCTCCTCCCTGCTCTGCTTCCAGCCCTTCTCCCATTCCCAGGGATTCCTTTTTTCCAGCAGCATTTTGGGGGAAAGGGACCCCTTTAGGGTCCTAAAGGGACCCAGCTGTCCCCTTTAGGCTGTGCCACCCTCATCCCCCTCGTGCCAGGGCCGGGTTTGAGAGCCCCCGGGGCTGTGGGGTCAGTGAGGAGGGGTCCTGGCTGGTCCCACTGAGGGACAGACCTCGGCCCCTCTCTGCTGTGTCCCCTGGTGCCTCCCCACGGGTGCTGGGACAGTTGGGACAGCTGGAACAGGTTCCACCTCCCTGATGGCTCAGGCAGCCCGAAAATCCCACATCAACACCCTGAAGAGAAGGGAATGTGCTCCCAAGCCCCTCACACCCCCTGGGTCACCCCTGATGGCCCCTGGGCATTGTCACCACGAGGCTGGGCATGAGATGGGTGCCACCAGCTCCAGGGCCACCAGGGCTCAGCCAGGCTGTGCCAGTGCCACCAGTGTGGCGTGCCCGGAGCCCCCGGTGCCACCCCGGGGCCGCGGTGATGGAGCAGTGAGTGGCCCTTGGCTCGCCGTCACGTGGGCCTGGTGGCACAAGCCCTCCGCTTTCCTATTTTAGAATCGCTGGATCAGGGGAAAAAAATGTATTTTTGGAGGTTTCATTTGCTTCAGCTTCAGAGTCGACTTTCTTTTTTTCTTTTCCTCTTTTTTTTCTTTTTTCTTTTTCTTTTTTTTTTAATTCCCCTCCTTATTTTAATTGGGCCAAAGCCCCTTGTGCCTGAGCCCAGCGTTCGGGGAGGAGCAGCCCCCAGAGCTGCTCCTGGAGACTTCTGCCACCTCCCAGGTGTTGCTGGCGGGTCCCCACGGTGGCAGTGATGCTGGGGACAGTCCAGGGGAGCTCTGGTCCCCGTCCTGCAGCCCCAGAACCCTCTGCAATGCGGGACCCCCCCACCTCCCTCCCTGCCTTTAATTAAGAAGCCGCAGGGCTGCAGCAGAGCTGGCAGCGAGCCCCACGGCAGCTCCCGGGCTCCCCAGAGGCTCCATGCCACCATCTAGGGGCAAAATGTGTCCCCAGTAGCTCTGGGAGGCCTTGACTTGGGGGTTCAGGCTGTGAGTGGGGGTGGCACTGTGGGCTGGGGTCCCCTGGCTGTCCCCGTGCCCCCACTGACACTTTGTCCTTCCAGATTCCTCCTGGTCTTCAGCTGCCTGGTGCTGTCGGTCTTCTCCACCATCCAGGAGCACCAGAAACTGGCCAACGAGTGCCTCTTCATCCTGGTGAGTGACGCAGGATTCCCTCTCTCCGCTTCACATCCTAAAAGAATTGGGCAAGATGACAGACAGAACCCCTCTGACCCCATCGCCGGCCGCCGGGGGTGGCCCGGCCGCGGGTGGCCCATGCCACCATCGTCCCTCGGTGCCACGGGGAGAGGCAGCAACCGCTGGAACAGGCAGGGCACGAGGGGCTAAAAAAGGCAACTTTCCCCCAAACTGTCAGGAAGAGCTGACGCAGGGACTTCTCCCGAGTGATGGAGACTAAATTGGGAAGGTCCTTGTGACTTTCCTGCGAGTAAGCAGAACGGGGGCTTGTTTGTGCGGGAGGCAGGAGGACAATGCTGACGGCGGAGGAAAAGGACCCAGCTCGGGGTGAGGAGGAGAGCAGCGATTCCCAGGCAGCCCCGACGGCGGCGGCTCCGGTGTCCCCGCCCTGATCCCCCCGGGGTGGCTCCGGTGGCTTTTTGGGGACACCGCGCTCCGCCCGATTCATTTTAACCCCTCTCAAATCCGAGCCCCTCCACTCCCACTGCCGCTCTCACCCCTTTTCCCCGGCAGGAATTCGTGATGATCGTGGTGTTCGGCATGGAATACATCATCCGCGTGTGGGCCGCCGGCTGCTGCTGCCGCTACCGCGGCTGGCGCGGCCGGTTCCGCTTCGCCAGGAAACCCTTCTGCGTGATAGGTACGGGGCGGTGCCGGCGGGATTCGGGGTAACCCACGCACGCCCTGAGCCTCGCCGCGCCCTCAGATTTCATCGTCTTCATCGCCTCGGTGGCCGTCATCGCCGCGGGCACGCAGGGCAACATCTTCGCCACGTCGGCGCTGCGCAGCATGCGCTTCCTGCAGATCCTGCGCATGGTGCGCATGGACCGCCGCGGCGGCACCTGGAAGCTGCTGGGCTCCGTGGTCTACGCCCACAGCAAGGTGAGGGAAAAAACCATCCAGGTGCGGCCCCCCCCCGCCCCCGGGCACGTCCCCGGGCGCGCCTGAGCCGCCGCTGGCCCGCAGGAGCTCATCACCGCCTGGTACATCGGGTTCCTGGTGCTCATCTTCGCCTCGTTCCTCGTGTACCTGGCCGAGAAGGACGCCAACGTGCAGTTCGCCACCTACGCCGATTCGCTCTGGTGGGGCACGGTAAGCGCGGCCCCCGCGGCCCCCCCGGCCCCGGGAGGGGAGCCGTGCTGGGGGAGCGCCCTCCAGGCCCCCCGCTGCTGTGCCCCCGGGCAGGTGACCCTGACCACCATCGGCTACGGGGACAAGGCGCCGCAGACGTGGCTGGGCCGGATGCTGGCGGCCGGGTTCGCCCTGCTCGGCATCTCCTTCTTCGCCCTGCCCGCCGTGAGTAGGGCCGGGAGAGGATCCCCGCGGAGAAAACGGGGGAGAAAAGGGACAGGGCCGCCTCTGTGTGTGCCCGCACCCACGGCCCCGTCCCCTCCTGTCCCCAGGGCATCCTGGGCTCCGGCTTCGCCCTCAAAGTGCAGGAGCAGCACCGGCAGAAGCACTTCGAGAAGAGGCGCACTCCGGCCGCCAACCTGATCCAGGTAAGGCGGGGCTGGCGCGTCCCGCCCCAGCCCTCCCCGGGAATGCTGCGCTGTCCCCCGGGCTGCAGCGTGCCCCAAAAACACCCGGCCCCACACCCAGCACCGAGACCCTGCGGGCCGGTCGCTGTCGCCTGTGGGGGCCAGGACGGACGGAGGGGCCGGGGGAGGGGTTCTCCCGCCCCGGTGGATCCCGATTCCCGGGAATCTCCCTCCCGCGCAGGCTGCCTGGCGTCTGTACTCCACGGATGCCAGCCGGGCGTACCTGACGGCCACGTGGTGTTACTACGACAGCCTCCTGCCCGCCTTCAGGTAGGCGGGAGGGGGCGAGGGCTGGGGGGCTCCCGGGGGTCCCCGTGGGGACGGACAGCCTGGGAAACCAGGAGGGATCTTGTGGAGCCCCCGGGGGCCGACAGCTTCCCGGGATGGGAGTCTGCTGAAGGACCCGCCTTCATCCTCGTCATCCTCCCAGCGCCCATCCCATCCCCTCTCACCGCAGCCACAGCGCTCCTCCAGCACCGCAGGGAACGGGCTGATGCCCCAGGGGCCCCACTGAGGGCTGGGCTGGGCTGGGCTGGGGGAGTGCAGCCCCACAGGAGCTGGTTCCAGGGTGGACCCAGCTGGACAAACGGGGATCCAGCGGGACCCCCGTGTCCCGTTCCTGCAGCGCATCCCTCCCATGATCCCTGGGATTTTGGGAGGATCAAAGGCTCCCCAAAGGTTTTCCAGACCTCCTCCAAATCTCGAGGGTTTGCCACATCCCCGAGAGCATCCCTGCCCTGCTCTGGCAGTGGCAAATTTTCATCCCTCTGTCCCATCCTTTATTTTTCCAAAGGTGGGGTTTTTAGCAGCCACAGCCCCGAGTCCCAACTTCCCGAGCACCACCCTGGATCCTGGGGATCACTGGGGGCTCTGCTGCCCCTCCAGCTGTGCCAGGAGCCCTTTTCCCTGCAGAGGAATTCACACAGAGCCAGATCCTATCCCTGCTGGGCTTGAGCTTTCCCCTTCTGGCTGCTCCAGCAGTGCCCAGGATCTGATGGTGACAGGTCCCCATGTCCCCAGCCCGTCCTAGCTCTGTCCTTGCCTGATCCATCCCTCTCAGCACATCCAACCCTTCCTTCTGTGGAATCCTGGCCCAGGACCCTTCCCCAGCCCCATCACCCCAATTTAGAAACCGTCTTTTGGACAAAAATGCTGATTTGTTTTGTTTTGTTTTGTTTTGCTCTGGTTTTGCTTTGGTTCGTGCTCAGGAGGAGCCGGCGCTGCTCAGCCTCGCTTTACCGGTTTCGTTTGCTTTGGAAATTTTAATTTCTGCCCGTTTTTATTTCACCCCCGACCTCAGAGAGCTGGTCCTTATGTTTGACCATTTGCACCGGGTTCGCAACGGAGGATTTAGGAATTCAGAGGTGAAAAAATGGCCTGACAGAGCCCCACCGCCCTATCACTCCTTCACCCCTGCCCAGAAAAGCTTCAGCCTGGCCGTGTGTGCAGGGGAAAGGTAGGAGGGGACAGCCCCCGTGTTCTCCCTCCTCTCTGCTCTGTCTCCTCTGCTCCTCTGTGCCCTCCTGAGATGTCACTGTCACTGCCAGGCCACACCCCGAGGTGCCACCACCCCGAACTGTCCCTGCTCCCCGCCCGTGCTGAGCATCCCTCCCGCTCCTGGTGCTGCTCCAGCTCTGTTCCAGCTCCTGCTGCGGCAGATTTGATGCAGATTTGGGACACTCTGGGCTGTTGCACCTTCCTGAGGTCACCTGGCTGTCCTTTTAACATGGCTGTGACCCCGGGATGTGGCACAGGGTAACCGAGCGTGGTAGGAAGTCCCTTGGCAAGGACAGTGGTGCCATCCTGGCAGGATGGAGCCACGGGGCCGGGCTCCAGAGCCCAGGAAGGAGAAAACCCCAGAGCCCGGGAAGGGGAAAATCCCAGAGCCCGGGAAGGAGAAAGCCCCAGAGCCCGGGAAGGGGAAAACCCCAGAGCCCGGGAAGG
>VXBQ01000757.1:223620-258129 GCA_013400175.1 Phainopepla nitens | reverse complement strand
CCCCCCCCTCCGATCGGCCCTTAGGAGAGGGGACAAAGGCCACTGTCCCCGCAGAGCCCCCCACCAGCCGGTCCCTGTCACCCATCCGTGTTACCCCGTCCCAGCCCCGCAGTCCGGGGCGCTCAGGGGTTGTGCCCCAGCCCGTGCCCGGGGCGGGAGGGGGGCAGGAGGCAGCTGGCTTGTCCCTCCCTTTCAGCGTCTCCTTGTCCCTGTCTCCCCCTGCCCTGCACCCATGGGGCTGTCCAGAGCTGCTCTGGGTGACCACGACAAGGGGGGAATTAATGAATGAGAGGTTGGGAATTAATTAATCTGCCCGGAAATTACAGCATGAACGGAGTTTCTGTCCCCTGTTGTGTCCTGGTGACGCTTGGCTGTGACCAGTGTGTCCTTCCCCAGCCCCAGGTTGGGGGTGCAGAGACCTGTCCCCTCCCCCATTTCCAGCTGGGTCCAGTCCCAGCCCCAGCTCAGACCCTGGCCCAGGAGCTGGAGGGGTCCCTGGGGGTGACATGGTCCAAGGGACCCCAGGGATGGGGGCTTTGTCCAGCAGGAGGGAGATGGGAGGGGTGGGGGGGGTCTCTGCCCTGCCACCTCAGCAGCCCCCAGGTATCCCCTGTTGCCCTCACCCCTTAAGAGTAGTGGGTCCGTTATTAATTAATTATTAATTACATCTCGGGTGAGGTGAGTGACATCAATCCTCCCAGCGCTGCTGGTGACTGCTCCTGGTGTGCCCTGGGCTGGGGACCAAGAGGGCTCAAGGCTGGTCCTGAGCCTCTGCTTGGGGCTTTTCCTCATCCTCAGTTATCCCAAAATGTCCCCAGAGCCAGAGTTTTTCTTTCCTAATCCAAGGAGTTGCAGAGAGTCAGGGCAACTGAGGCAGAACCCCCAAAAATCCCTCTGGGGGACACAAAATCCCAACAAAATATGAATTTGGAGAGGGGGACAGGACACACCGAGCTCATGACACGGAGGAGTATTGAAATGGATTTTCCTGCTTTGCTCTAGCCATTCCTGATTTCATTCCTAGAAGCAACAACTCCTTTCAGTCACCCCAAAAAAGAACTTCCATGCAGCCAAGTTGAGCTTTTCCTTAGAAAACAGCAAACTGAAACAAGTCTGGCTGCTCTGAAACTCCAGGGTGAGCGATGCCAAGCTCGGCATCCCCTTTGCAGCCCAGTTTGGATGATTTGATGGCTCCCTGGCTGTTGGCAGTGGAGGAGGATGGAGAGGGAGGGCTGGTATCCATCCAGGTACCCTGGGATAACTCGTGCTTTGGAACCCTCCCTCCTTCCCTCTCCATCCCATCCCAAACCCACGGCTCCACGAAGTCCTCATATCGCCCGAACTTCCTCAGGGGAACAGCCCCTCCCAGTCCATCTGAGTGACCTGACGGGCACTGGGGCAGTTTGAAGCGGGACCGTTTCCTTCGGTGGCAGCTCTGGGTGATTTTGGGGACGCTGCTGTGTCCAGGGAAGGGCGATGGGATGTTGGAGCATCCGTGGACCCATAGGTGACCGCCTGCCCCTCCTAAAGCTCCTGGAGCTTCAATCCTGGTTAATAACTTGGATCCCGAGCTTGGATCCCGGCGGGATTTTCCCTGCCCAGCCCTCGGTGTCACCTTCCCCCGCCGGGTCATTTTACAGCCGGGTCACCTTTCCGGGCAGGTGACCTTTGAGTCCGGCGGCGCCGGGGAGGGAGCTCAATAAAGCAAACGAGTCTGGAGGATGGAGATGCTGGATTAGATCAGCTCGGGAAGCCAAGCAGAGCTGGGGAGCGAGGAGAAGAAAAATTGGGCTTGTCCGGAGCCTCTGTCCTGTGGCAGGACTGGCTCTGGCTAACGAGGATCTTCCAAGGGATGGGGCTTGTGCCAAACTGAGACCTTCCTGGAATTAATTCCCTGACTTTCTGCTGGCAATTTGGATGGAAATCAGCTCTGCCCAAGATGTTTCTTTTCCTGACAGTTTGTACCTCACTTGTTCTTTAGGAATTTGGGTTTAAAATCCATTCAAACGCTGATTGTCCTTCCCCTGGCAGGATGTGGTGTTTTCACCCCATTCTGCACAGTTTTCCATAAAACAGAGCTGGGTTCTTCCCCTCCACTGTGTTTTCCAAGTGGGCAGTTTTGGGGAGTGAGCCTATAAATAATCCCTGGGTTGGCAGCACAGATTCTGATTCTGTCCCTTTTTGTCTCGAGCTGAGGGACACAAGGTGCCACCTTGTCCTGGTGGAATCTGGCCCTCTGATCCATCTGGAGTCCCTCAAAACCAGAGACTGATGTGGGGATGAATGGGAATGGAATGTCCTGAGTGCGAAGGTCACGGCAGTGACAAAGTGACCCTTTCTGGGAGAATCCCAGGGAGCACGGCCGGGCCTCTGTTGGGGGCTGTGCATCCCCCCAATAGAGGGAAAACTCCCCCAAATCCTGCTGGAGTTTCCCTGGAGTGAAGGAGGAGAGGTTTGACAAAACGTTTTTTGGGAGAGGAAGAGGCTACCTGTGTCACCCACGGGAGGTTTGAATCTGCCACTCCCAAATCCCTCCTTCTCCTCTCACTGCCACTTCATTAAAATTCCCATTTTTAATTGTGATTTATTGAGCCCTTTCACCCTGTGCCTTTTCCAAGGTTGGAGTTTAGTCCCTTTTGGCAGCTCTGGAGGGAGCAGGGTGCTAGGAAGGGCAGGTGATAGTTGTCACCGGAGTGAGGACGGAAAAGCCACTGGTGCAGGAAAATCCGGCTGCTGGGCAACGTGGGCGAGTCCAGGAGCAGGCAGGGAGGGAGCAACAGTGAACTCTGGAACTCAGGGAACAGCAACTCATTGCCAACAGGAATGTTTGTTCCTCTTCCTCATCAAACTCACCAGTGCATGGGACCCGAAGGTTTTCCACCCGTTGGTTAAAGCAGGAATTTGGGAGATTAAGAGTAGATTCCCTGCTATGTTTTCTAGCTGAAGTCATAATCCATTATTTATTCTCCATTTTCCAATAATCTCATGCCATCATTATCAATACAAGGGCCGCCTCTGCCCAATGGCGTTGGAAATTTTCCTTACAAATTCCAGCTGTGGTTGCTCTGAGCTGGTTCCCAGGGCATGCAGGAGCTCTTACTCCTGGAATTTCATCCAGCAGCCCCACCAGTTCCCCCAGTTCCCTCAAAATTTTGCTCCTTTTCCACCTTCAGTTTTGGGAATCAAAATCTAGGTGCGATTTTTGCTGTTTGAATCATTTTCAGTCGCCGCGATGGCATCGATGCGAGGATGAACCTCATCCACTCAATCATCCCAAACCTTCTGTTTGAGCCTTTAAATGGGGAATAGGTGGGAAACTCATAGAAAATATGGTGGTTGTTTTTGAGCTGTGCCTCAGGAGAAGCCGTGATCCTCATGGAATGGTAGATAGATGGGGAGGGTGGAGGGAGCTCCACCGACCCATCCCCAGATTTTCCCTTCTTCTCCTCGTTAGAGACACGATGAGGAGGCCGTGATTGACCAGGGCAGGACGAGCAATGTGGTCAACATCCACTATGAGAAGGAGGAGCTGGAAGGTGAGATCCTGCTGGGATCCTGCTGGAGGGGCCACCAGGCCCTGGGAAAAGGTCCCTTCAGCATCTCTTGCCCATTGTCACATCACGAGCAGCAAAACCTGTCATGGTTCTCGATTAAACAACAGATTATTAATTTATTTTTTAATGCAATGGCTTTTAAAGCCCTGGTGGAGGCCCTGGTGTGAATTGTGTCCTGGGGTTGGATAATTCCCATATGCTTTACCCACAGCAGCTGCTCCTGGCTTGGAGAGGGCACAAGAATTATTTGATGTGGTGCAGATTCCCTGTTTTCCTCCTGGAGTTCATCTTCATGGGACTCCTTTGATCTTTCCTTGTCACCTTCCGCCTTAAAAAGATTTCAAAACTATAATTATTGTACGATCTCCTGCTTAATGAGCAAATCCGAGGGTTGCTGGCGTTGTTGTCCAGCCCAAGCTGGAATTGGAGAAGGGTTTTGGTGCTTTCAGGGCACGTTTAGGTGACCCCCAAACTGTCCCTTGGTGTGAAGCTTGAATAAAACGGGCTTGGAAAAATGGACAAGCCTGGGAAAGTCAGGGATCCACTGAAATTTACATGAAGGGAAATCAGTGTGGGATTTTTGGGGTGTCCTGTGTGGGGCCTTGATGATCCTTGCGGGTCCCTTCCCACTGAGGAGCTTCCACGACTCTGTGGTTTCCTCCTGGGGTGGCTGTGCTGGCTGGGCTGCCAGTCATTCCCACCATCCCCGTTTTCCCAGGCCACCGGACCCTGTACGTCGGCGTGCGGATGCCGCTGGTGCGCCAGAGCCACCGGCACCACCGCGCCCACAGCCAGAAACACCGGAAACGCGAGCGGGAGAAGGACCCGGTCCCCGTGGAGCAGGGATACCACTGTAAGTCCTGCCAGGGTGGCCACCACGGGACTTTCCAACCAGGTCCCTGTGGATACTTGGTGTGGCTGTTTTACCGAGGAAAAGTGACTTTTTTTAGCAAGACTCCTCTTTTCCCCAACTTTGGTTTTGGAGTTAAATGCACAATGGATTTAGGGATCCTGGTGTAAAACTGGAGGTGTGGGGAAGGAAAGCAGCCCATCCTTCTGGAGCGTGGGACGGAGGTTCCACCTTCCCCATGGAGAGAGCCATGGGAGAGGGGCCAGCCTGGCATTTATGGCTGGGCTGGTGCCAGTGGGATGCCACGGGAATGTGAGCGTGCTGAGATGGATCCAGGCTCAGTAACAGGATGGGGAATCTCCTTCTGTCCCCAGACACCCCATCCCAGCGGGTCCAGTTCATCCTGGGCACGGAGGAGGACGAGCAGCACGTGCCCCATGACTTGTTCACGGAGCTGGATGAGATCTGCGTGAAGGAGGGAGAAGATGCTGAGTGGAAGGAGACGGCCAGGTAAATCTCTGGGCTTTGGGAATGGCAGGAAGCTGCGTCAGGAGGGGTTTAGGTTGCATCCTGGGAAAAGGTTCTTCCCCCACTGGAACAGCTCCCCAGAGAATGGTCACAGCCCCAAGGCTGCCAGAGCTCCAGGATCATTTAGACAAAGCACTCTGGGACAGGGCGAGGTTTTGGGGTGTCTGGGCAGGGCCAGGGATTGGACCCAATGAATTCTTGTGGGTCCCTTCCCCCTCAGGAGTTCTAGAGGTCAGGGAATGCTTGGACACTGGGGTTTGCGGATTAGTGGGATTTTCGGGGTTATCCTGGGCCAGAAGTTGGACTTGACCCTTGTGGGTCCCTTGCAATTCCAGAGTTTCCATGATCCTGTGATCCTTGTAGGTCCATTTCATCTCTGGATACTCCATGATTCCCTGATTCCAGAGGTCAGGGTCAACGCTCTCGGTGGGATTGTTGGGGTGTCCTGCACAGGGCCAGGAGTTGCACTCTGTGATCCTTATGGGTCCCTTCCAGCTGAGGATATTCCGTGATTCCATGATCCCTGCTTCCAGCTGTGGTGGCAGAGGAGTCCCTGTTCTCTGGGATATGGAACTTTCCCAGCTGCAGGAACCTCCTCCAGCCACCCCATGGTTTTACCTGAGGGGTTGCAGGGCTGGAGCCATTTTTTTTCTGGCTGATCCCACCCCAAATCCACAGGTGGCTGAAGTTTGAGGAGGATGTGGAGGATGGGGGCGAGCGCTGGAGCAAACCCTACGTGGCCACACTGTCCCTGCACAGCCTCTTCGAGCTGCGCAGCTGCATCATCAACGGGACGGTGCTGCTGGATGTGCGCGCCACCAGCGTCGAGGACATCGCTGGTACTGTGGGGGGTCACTCCTGGAAATCCTGCTCCAGGGATCGGGGTTTCCGGCTGTCCTGATGGGGTTTCTAGGATGTGAGTGGAGTTTGGATGGGCAGCTCTTGCTGGCAATGTGGGGTCCATTGGAAAGCGATTTTTGGGTCAGAGAGCGACTGGACAAAGTTCTGCAGCAAAAAGGAGAATATTCTGCAGCAAAAGGGAGAATGTTCTGCAGCCAAAAGGAGAATATTCTGCAGCAAAAGGGAGAATGTTCTGCAGCAAAAAGGAGAATGTCCTGCACATTTTCGGGAATTTCAGGACCTGACTCTTCGGCTCTCTCTAAGGGCTGATCCTCATTCAATAACCACTCATTCCAAGCCATTCCCTCACATTGTATTGATTTCATTTTCCTCCCACACCCCAGGGTTCAGGGCTTTAAAGGCAGAGGGGCTCTGGCAGGGCAGGTTCCTGCTCTGACCTCGTGTCCCTGTCCCACCCAGACCTGATCCTGGCCCAGCAGGAGCCGTCACCAGAGTTTGATGAGCGCACGCGGGCCAAGGTTCGGGAGGTGCTACTAAAGAAGCACCACCACCAGAATGAGAGGAAAAGGAACAACCTCCTGCCCATCGTGCGCTCCTTTGCTGATGTCAGCAAGAAACAGGACCTGCACCTGCTTGAGAAGCCAGGTGAGGTTCTGTGGGGTTTGGAGCCAGGTGAGGTTCTCTGGGTTTGGAGCCAGGTGAGGTTCTGTGGGGTTTGGAGCCAGGTGAGGTTCTCTGGGTTTGGAGCCAGGTGAGGTTCTGTGGGGTTTGGAGCCAGGTGAGGTTCTCTGGGTTTGGAGCCAGGTGAGGTTCTGTGGGGTTTGGAGCCAGGTGAGGTTCTCTGAGTTTGGAGCCAGGTGAGGTTCTGTGGGGTTTGGAGCCAGGTGAGGTTCTGTGGGGTATGGAATCAGATGAGGTCCTTCAGGGCTGGGAGCCAGGTGAGGTTTCTGCCAGGTTTTAGCACCAGCTGGAGGTTTCTGCCAGGCTTTACCACAACGTGAAGGTTTCTCCAGAGATTTGGCACCAGGTGAGGGCTCCTGCCAGTTTTTAGCACCAGGTAAGGGTTTCCGGAGGAGATTGTCAGCAGTGAAGGTTTCTGTCAGATTTGGCACCACCTGAGGGTTTCTGTTAGGATTTGGCACCAAGTGAAGTTTTCTCCAGGAATTTGCACTGGGTGAAGTTTTCTCCCATGGCTCTAGCACCAGGTTAGGTCTCTTGCCTGTCTTTAGCCTGAGGTGAAGGTTTCTCCAGGGATTTGACACCAGGTGAGGGTTTCTCCAGGCTTTGGCACCAGATGGGGGATTCTGGGTGACTTTGTCCCCATTAGACTTGTTCTGGCAAATAACAAACACCCCAACTCCTCCTTTCCTCCCTTTCTGAGTGTCTTTCTCTTCCCTCCCAGCCCAAACCCTCACCCCGCACCCTTCTCCCACCACTGCAGAAGCTAAAAATGGGGTGACTCCTGAGACCAGTGCCATGGACCTGAGCAAGGTGAGACCCCTGCACCTCTCCCACACCTCCAGGGTAGTGAGAGAGACCCTGAGGGGCCCCGAGGGCTCAGTTTTTTGGGGATTCCCTGAGAATGGCTGGTCCTGCCCAGGCGGAGCTGCACTTCATGAAGAAGATTCCCAGCGGAGCGGAGGCGTCCAACGTGCTGGTGGGAGAGCTGGATTTCCTCCACCAGCCCCTCGTGGCCTTTGTCCGCCTGACCCCGGCCGTGCTCCTGTCGGGAATGACGGAAGTTCCCATCCCAACAAGGTCTGAAGGAGAAGCACAAAGTTTTCATTTAAAAAAGCCCCATACCCACCTGAAATTGCCCCACAATTTGGGGCCCAAGGGAACTGATAGAATTTCCTCTTCGGGCCAGGTGTTTTGAGCCTTCAGAGGTTCTATCACTGTTTGGGTTTTGTCCTGCAAATCCCAATGGCATAAAATAAGTGGGATTGGCACCTCCGGTGGTGTTGGAAACAAAAAGGTTTATTAACTTACCAAAATAACAAACTCTCTATAGAGAAAAAGCCATGCCAGAGATAAGAGGGTCCTTGTCCCTGCTAAAACACCCCCAAAATGCCATGAGGTTCCTTTTGTCCCATGTTTTTATTATTGATGGCTCAGGCGAGGCTTTGGCACTCGTCCAACCAGGTGACCCCAGGAGTGAAGTGAAGTCCAGGGGGTCCTATGAGGTGTCCTGGTTCAAAGCACTTCCAAATTGGAAAGAAAGTTCTGGCTTCTTCACCTTTTATGGGAAACAAAGAGAACTCCACATTTCTTCCTAGTCTGGGCACAGTTTTCGCGGGTGCACTGCTACAGGGAACAAGTGGGAGATGGATGTTTCTCCCATGCTGCTTCTCACCATCCTCCCTTCTCTGCTGGATCTTTGAAACTTATGGACCAATTTTAATGAAACTGGCCTCAAAATGAGATTTGTGATCGGTTTTAGTGAACAATACAGCCCATGGAGGAGGCAGGGAACCAACATGTTCCCCTTTGAGGTCCCAGGGATTTCCCTGGGTGCTCTTGGAGTGAAGCCACATTCTCCTCTCTCAGTTTGGTTTTCCTTGCGCAGGTTCCTGTTTGTTCTGCTGGGACCAGGAGGAAAAGCCCATCAGTACCATGAGATCGGCAGGTCCATGGCCACCACCATGACGGATGAGGTGTGATGAGATAAGGGGGATCTCGGGGTCAATTTTGGGGTTCTTTACCATTCCCTGTCGCTGCAGCAGTGAGGAAGAGGATTTGCTGTCCCAGCCCTTCATTCACACCCCAAACCAGGCAGATTTACATCATCCCAAATCCTGGGGGCTGGGTGCATCCTACACCCCGTCCTTCCCTACGGGGTACCCAGGACATTGGCCCCAGTGCTTGCATGGCCGGGGCCAGAAGAACTTCTCCCCTTTAAGCCAATGCCTCCAGTGTGGCCATGGGGATAGGGCTGAAATCCCACCCAGGATTCATCCTGCACCTCATCCTTCCCACATCCAGGGCTGGCACCATCCCAGCAGTGGCATTGCCAGGGTGCCAGAATGTCTCCTCCGTGAAGCCATGAGGGATGGTGATCTCATGGAGGAGATGATTACAAGCACCACAGTGCCCAGATTTTTCCTGCTGGGGGAACACTTCCAGCTGCCATTTCCAGCAGATTTGGGGAAGACGATCTTGCCATAGCCAAAGGGGAGCTGCCCTGGTGAGGACACCTGGGGTGAGCTGTGCTCTCACCTGGGGTCTCCTCTGAGCAGGTTTTCCACGATGTTGCCTACAAAGCCAAGGACCGGGCTGACCTCGTGGCTGGCATCGATGAGTTCCTGGATCAGGTCACGGTGTTGCCGCCAGGAGAGTGGGACCCATCCATCCGAATCGAGCCCCCCAAAAACGTCCCCTCCCAGGTGGGTGCTGCAAGGGGGATGGGCAGCACAACAACCCAAATTCTGGTAAACTTGGAATTCCTAGTTTGGCACAGCCACACCCAGGCCAGGAGCAAAACAAGCTGGTGGTTGATAATATACCTGAGAAGTACCTGTTTTGAGCTGAATTCTGTGTTCACAGGAAAAGAGGAAGATGCCAGGAGCTCTGGATGAGAGCTCTTCCCACAGCAAGCCAGAGAAACACAGTGGTCCTGAACTGGAGCGGACTGGGAGGTGAGAGCTCTCCTGGTTTGGGGCCTTCTTCTGTTTTGCCCCCAAAATCTGAGCAGGCACCTCCCCTTCCAGCAGCTTTCACCTGGTTCAGTGAAAGTACTTCGTGTTGCCACCTTGGTCCCCTGGGCTGGGCAGGGGGGAGATCTGGGCAGTGAGGAGGTCTGGGCAGGTGGAAGATCTGGTCAGGAGGAACACCTGGGCAGGTGGGCCCAGCCCCAGCATCAGTATGCTTGGGTTTTCTGGCTTTGGGGCAGGGGCAGGTCTGGAAACACCTCCAGGTGAAGGCATTTTCTGCACAAAGGAAACCTCACGTGCTCTCCCCAGAGAACAGCCTGGTTTTCCCTCCCTGCAGGCTCTTTGGAGGTCTGGTCCTGGACGTGAAGCGCAAAGCCCCGTGGTTCTGGAGCGACTTCCGGGACGGTCTGAGCCTGCAGTGCCTGGCGTCCTTCCTGTTCCTTTACTGTGCCTGCATGTCCCCTGTCATCACCTTTGGGGGACTGCTGGGGGAGGCGACCCACGGCCACATTGTGAGCTCCTCTCTCTGTCGGGAGCGCAGGGAGGGGGAAATGCCCCAAACAGACCCCCCTGGACTGGTGGGAAGTGTCCCTGCCCGTGGGGAGTGTTTGGAGCCCAAACCAGTCCCTGCCAACCCAGCCCGTTGGTCCCTTCCAACCCAGCCTGCTCCATAAACTTTGAAATCTCTTGGCTGCTCTGAACTTCCTTTGGGTTTTTTGGGAGGTTTTTATCCCTAATGATTTATTTACTCCCTGCTCCCTCTCTTCCCTATCAGAGTGCCATGGAGTCACTGCTGGGAGCATCCATGACAGGCGTGGTTTATTCTCTCTTTGCTGGTCAACCCCTCACCATCCTCGGCAGCACTGGACCTGTCCTGGTCTTTGAGAAGATTCTCTACAAATTCTGCAAGTGAGATGATTGTCTTCTATTTTTTTTTTTTTTATTTTGGGGAAAAGATTTTTTTCTTTTTTTGGGCAGGGAGAAGATTTTTTTTCTCATTTTCTCATTGGGAGTTGTCTGATTTAAGTTGTTGGCTGGGTCACAGAGGTCTCCTGCTGCTGCTGTCGCACAGGAAGGGTGAGAGCCCTTGGGCTTGGGGGTCGTTTGGGGTTTTTGGCTTGGGTCATTTTGGGATTTTAGTGTTAAAATGGAGCAGTGGGAGGAGGAGGAGCCAGAGGCTCTGGATGGATGCCCAAGGAAGGTGAAATGAATCACTCTGGTTTGGGAATGAGGGAGGGTTTGTTTTCCACTGAGTACAAAACTTTTAAACCTGGTTGTTGCTGGAAGAGGAAATAGATTTTGCCCAAATATCCATATAGCTCTCAATTGGAATATTTTGAGTTTTGGGATTTTATTGAACAAGTAGGAGCTTTTCCTGGGAAATAGCTCTTTTCTATGACAGTCCTTTCATCTTGCTCACTTTGGTGTGACAGGAGCCCCCCTGACCAGAATTAAACTTCTTATTTAGCCCCAAGCTGACCGTGGGTGACCAGGGCAAACCCAGCTGGTTTTGGTGTCAGGGCTCTGGGGGACGTGAGAGAACCTTCCACAACCTCAATCAACCTTCAAGGCGTTAAGATAACATTAATTAATGCTAATTAAACACTTGGCTTCTCCACCCACACCCTGCAACCTCAAGGACATGGAAACCTCAATTACCACCTGCAACCTCTACATTGCTCCTAATTTTCTCTTGAGAAAGGCTTGGCTCTGAGGCCTGTGCTGGCCTTTCCCCCAGGAGTTTTTGTGGTTTTCCAGGGAATACAGGCTCTCCTATCTGTCCCTGCGGACGTGCATCGGGCTCTGGACTGCGTTCTTCTGTGTGGTGCTGGTGGCCACGGATGCCAGCTGCCTGGTGTGCTACATCACCCGCTTCACCGAGGAGGCCTTCGCCTCCCTCATCTGCATCATCTTCATCTACGAGGCCCTGGAGAAGCTGAGCCACCTGCGGGAGATCTTCCCCGTGCACATGCACAGCAAGCTCGACCTCCTCACCATCTATTAGTGGGTGTTCTCCTCCTCAGCCCTCGGCAGGTCCCTCCAGGCTTGTCCTGGCGCTGTTCCCTCAGCCCTGTCCCGGTTTCCCTCCTCCAGCTGTAANGTTGTGGCGGAGCAACGGGATCAGTGTGTCAGGAATCACCTGGGGAAACCTCACTGTGACCGTAAGTGCCCTGGGCCACCAATTCCTCAGGGAGGCCAGGGGCGTTCACAGGTGCCAAAGCCACCGTCTTCAGGTGACTTTGGGCTTCAGAGTGCTCTGAGAAGTCCTTGCTTGAATCTCATGAGTCCTTTTAACCTGCTTGGTCCTGGGAAGGAGAGTCCACCTTGCCCAGCCCACCTGATCCAGCTCACTTTGTCCCCAGCCTCGGGGATAAGAACTGTCCCCTTCAGCTAGGTTGTGTGACCTTCATCAGGGTTAAGGGAACATTTGATTCTTGGAGCATTTGGAGGACTGAAATTCCTGCCTGAAGGCAGTAATTGGCTCCCTTGATTGGTTCCTCATGACTCCAGGCTCTGCTGTCTGTAGGATCTTGCATAAACTTGCATGTCTGAGCAGCCCCACAGAGATTGTCCCTGGAAGCAGAGCCCAGGTGTGGGACAGAATCTCTCTGGGACATCTCCAGCCCCTTTTGGCCTTGTCCTGAGAGCCCTGGCTGCAAAGGCATGATTTGTCTCTTTTTCCATTCCATGGTTGTCCCAGCCCTCCTTCCCTGTTCCCTCTTTATCCACAAATTTCCAGCTTTTCCTTCCCCATGTTGCTTGTTTTCCTCAACTGGAGTGGAGGATGTGCCATGGGTCTGTGGTGTCTCACCACATCCCACCTCTGCTCCTCTCTGTGTAATTCCAGCTCTGTGTGTCACTTTTTCAGCCGCTGCTGCCCATTAAATATATTTACATATTTATAATATACTTATATATTTACAGTATATTGATATATTTATATTTATAACTTCTGTGCCAGCTACAGGGTCATGGATCTTGCACCAAGACCCTCAACCCCCTCACCCCGTTATCCCAGTTTTCCTCTGTGTCCTGATGCTCTGTTTCTCCAGGAATGTCGCTCTTTGCATGGGGAGTTCCGAGGACCTGCCTGTGGACACAACGGCCCCTACGCACCCAATGTCCTCTTCTGGTGCTGCATCCTCTTCTTCTCCACCTTTGTCCTGTCAAGTTTGTTGAAGAAGTTTAAAACCAGCCGTTACTTCCCAACCAGAGTAGGTAGAAGGTGGTGGCCCATGACAGACTCCATGCTCCTTTCCCAAAATGCCATTCCTGGAGCACTGAAGGATTTGCCACCACTCAGTCAGGCTGGGAAATGCTGCCCTTGGATATCCCTCCCTTGTTTCCATGAGTGCAGAGAGGTTGTAGCATTCCCCACCTGCCTCATGACCTGTTCCAGAGTGATGGGTTTTGGCTCAGGCAGTGGGAAATCAGCTCTTCCAAAGTTATTTATTTCTTTTCCCCTTTTGAGCATCATTTTCTGGAGTGGCATTTGAATGAGGAGTTGCCATGGAAAAACAGGAATGAATGATGCCTCAGTGCCTTATTCCCATTTTCCCCAGAAATGTGGCACCTTTCCTCATTTTTAGTATTTTTGTTAGTGTCTGAATTAAATTTTGAATTTTCCTCCTAATTAAGTTCTTTCTACTGTCCCACACCAGATCCCCAGATCTCCAACAGGGCAGCAATATCCACCCAAGGGAGCTGGCTGCATGTCCTCAGAGTGGTGGGATTTTAGGGATTAACCAGTCCAAATGTTGTGGGTGTCCCCAGGTTTCCCATCTCGTGTCCTGGCCTCTCTCAGTCCCGGTTTCTCGCCCCAGGTCCGATCCACAGTGAGTGACTTTGCTGTGTTCCTCACCATTGTCATCATGGTGCTCATCGACCTCGGGATTGGGATCCCGTCCCCCAAGCTCCACGTCCCCCACATGTTCAAGGTAACGGGGTTGGGGATTGGTGGAGAAGGCTTTTGGCACCTCAGGTGCCACCAGGTGAGGTCTGGGCAGCTCAGGGCTGGGCTGGAGGAGGTGCTGGGGATGTGAGCATCTCCTCTGGCATATCCAAGGCATCAATCCCTTCCTGTCTTTTGGGAAGACAGCCCCAAAACCAGACATTGAACAGGAGAAGCATCTCCAGCAGGACAGGGCTTGGCTGGAGGAGGTGCTGGGGATGTGAGCATCTCCTCTGGCATATCCAAGGCATCAATCCCTTCCTGTCTTTTGGGAAGACAGCCCCAAAACCAGGGGAGAGGGGACTCTGGGACACAGCACACTGGCACAGCAGAGCCCCCTGGGAGAGGGTGACATGAAGCCAGGGCTGGGAAATGCTTGGGCACAGGGATGGAGGGGAATGGAGGCCAGGGGAGGTTTGGGAGCTGATCCTGCCGTGTGTTGCAGCCCACCAGGGACGACCGTGGGTGGCTCATCAACCCCATTGGACCCAACCCGTGGTGGACGGTGTTGGCCGCGCTCATCCCGGCCCTGCTCTGCACCATCCTCATCTTCATGGACCAGCAGATCACAGCTGTCATCGTCAACAGGAAGGAGCACAGGCTCAAGGTGAGGGGCTGCAGGGGGTCACCCCCTCCCCACCCCGCTCAGACTGCAGGGCTGGGACAAGCTCCCGTCCCAGATGCTTTGGAAAGGTTTGGGATAACACCAGGCTGTGTGGCAGGAGCTCTCCTGGACACAGGGAGGGGATGGCAACTTTTGGGAGTAGCAAATGATTCTTGGGATGATGCAGAAGGGTGGTTTTTTTGCAAATGTCAGTGGCAGCTGGGGAAGGGATCTCAATGAACTCCAGGGATCACTCAGAGCCACGTCCTACCTGCAAGAGATGGGAATTTCTTTATGAATGAAAAAATAATCCATTTTTAAATTATTTCTGAGGAGCAGAGATGGTACAAACCCTCCAGACCCACTTTGTCTGATCCTGCCGGATTTTCATGCAAAACATGAAATCCGTGTTTGATTCCAGCTCTTATTTCAAACCTTATTTAAATTTTCCAGAAGCTGACTTGTGCTTGAGCAGGGTTTGAGTCCCACCCGTGGTGTTGTCCTGGTCCCTGAGTGATGCTCCTGTTCCATTTTTGCACCCCAGAAAGGCTGTGGCTACCACCTGGACCTGTTCATGGTGGCCGTGATGCTCGGGGTGTGCTCGGTGATGGGGCTGCCCTGGTTCGTGGCCGCCACCGTGCTGTCCATCACCCACGTGAACAGCCTCAAAGTGGAGTCCGACTGCTCCGCGCCGGGCGAGCAGCCCAAGTTCTTGGGGATCCGGGAGCAGAGAGTCACCGGTCTGATGATCTTCGTGCTCATGGGCTGCTCCGTCTTCTTCACCTCCGTGCTCAAGGTGAGAGCGGGATGGAAACCTCCCCTGATGACCCACGGGAGTTTGGGAGGGGATGCAAAATTAGGGCCTCTCTCCCCCCGCCAGGAGGTGATGCCAAAGCCAGGATGGGAACCAGCCTCAGTGACTTCCCAGCCCTTCAGACCCAGTTTGGGGCACTCAAACCAAGCAAACATGACAAATCCCTTAATTCCTAGATGTCCTTCAGACCCTCTGTAGTTGGGGGGGATCCTGGCTGGATCCCTTCCCAGCTGGATTGGAGAGAAAATAGAGCAAAGAGGCTTGAGATAAGGACAGGGACAGAACCCTCACCAGTCATGATCACAGGAAAACAGGCTGGAATTAGGTCTATTAATTGAATTTATTACTGAGAAAATCACAGCAGGATCATGAGAAGTAAAACCAGACCTTAGAAACACCTTGCTTCCTTGCTTGCTTCTTCCCAGCTTTCCCTCTTGCCTCCAGCAGTGCAGGGAGATGGGAATGGGGGTTTTAGTCAGCTCATCCCACGCTGTTCCGGCTGCTGCTCAGGGACAGGAGCTGGAGCCCTTCCCCTGCTTGCACCATTGGTCCCTCCCAGGGGAGACAGTTCTCCAGGAACTTCTCCAACTTTCTCCAGGAACTTCTCCTGAGTCCATCCCTTAGGAGACAGTTCTCCACAAACTGCTCCAGCATGGATCACTCTTCCAGGGGTCAGTCCTTGCTCTGGCCTTGGCCAGCAGCAGGTCCATCCTGGAGCCAGATGGAGCTGGCTCTGCCAGACAAGGAAGAAACTTCCAACATCTTCTCACGGAGGCCATCCCTGCTCCCCAAACACAGCTACACAAACCCAACACACCCACCCCCATTTTGGGTTACAATTCAGCATTTTTAGACAAGTAGGACTTTATTGGCTGCAATTCAGTCCCACAAGAGCCTCTTAAGAGCTATTCCCAGGAGCTGAACCCTCAGAGTTACCCCCACAGGCTTCCCTGCCTGTTCTTCCCACCAAACAATTCCAGCTCCAGGCTCAAAGGAGACACAATTCCAACTCAAAACAGACCCTTTCCCATCTCCAGGCTTAAAGGAGATATCACTTCCATGCATTCCCACAAGAGTTTGATGAGATCATTTTTTACCCCCACAGGAGGTCTCAGATAGATGAAATGTGGTCCTAATGGATGAAATCCCCCTCTTTGTCTCTAACCTCTCTGGAAAAGAGGATTATTCTGGTGAAGTGTTACTCAAAAGCTCAGCCTGACACAGAGAACAAAATCTGTGCTGGATAAAATCCAGCATGGGAAAGCTGGGAATCTTCAGGCAATGCCTGAGAAAGGATTGGTGAAAGAGAGTGGCAATACTGCAAATTAAATTTAAAGCCATTAATTTTTGAATTTTTTTCCCCAGTTTATCCCAATGCCAGTGCTTTATGGGGTCTTTCTGTACATGGGGGTCTCGTCACTCCGAGGAATCCAGGTACGGCTGCTCCAGGGAATTCCCTCTCTCTGAAGGCCTTGGGATGGGAAAAAATGTCTCTGAGAGCAAGAAATTAAAATGTTTTGTGTCAAGGACTGATGGGTGGAGGCTCAGGAAGTTTTTAGGGCTGGGAGAGCCTAGTTCAGCACTGGGAGGAACCAGTTCAGCACTGGAAGGAACCAGTTCAGCACTGGGAGAGCACAGTTCAGCGCTGGGAGGAACCAGTTCAGCACTGGGAGGAACCAGTTCAGCACTGGGAGAGCCCAGATCAGCACTGGGAGGAACCAGTTCAGCACTGGGAGAGCCCAGTTCAGCACTGGGAGAGCCCAGATCAGCACTGGGAGGAACCAGTTCAGCACTGGGAGAGCCCAGTTCAGCACTGGGAGAGCCCAGTTCAGCTCTGGGAGGAACCAGTTCAGCACCGGGAGAGCCCAGTTCAGCACTGGGAGAGCCCAGTTCAGCTCTGGGAGGAACCAGTTCAGCACCGGGAGAGCCCAGTTCAGCACTGCGAGAGCCCAGTTCAGTGCTCTCTGTTTCAGGCTTTAGGGAAGGTTGGTGTTTGTTGATGGGAAATTGGGGGAATTTGATGTGAGGGAAAGGAAGTTCCACTGGTGGGGAATCCTCACTGGGGGATTCCCTGGGCCAAGAGATGTTGACAAGAGAGAAGCCTGGAATAATTTGGAATTCGGTGGGCAAAGCCAGGTGGTTTTTGAATGGAACGAAGGGAAAACAGGCGCTGCTCCCTGGACTAACAGAATGGGATTCTGGATTTCTCCTTGCTCTTAAAAACTTCACATCTCAGCAGCTCCAGGAGCTTTGGCAGTGCTCCCTTTTCTCTGCAGTTCTTCGACCGCCTGAAGCTGTTCTGGATGCCGGCCAAGCACCAGCCGGATTTCATCTACCTGCGCCACGTGCCCCTGCGCAAGGTGCACCTCTTCACCCTCATCCAGCTGCTCTGCCTCGTCCTGCTCTGGGCCATCAAAGCTTCCCGCGCTGCCATCATCTTCCCCATGATGGTGAGAGATGGTATTCCCGGTGTTCCCAGTTTTCCTGATGCTGTTCCCAGTTTTCCTGTTGCTCTCGGTGCTCCCCACTGCTCCCAGTGCTCGCAGCCCTGCAGGGATGGGAAGCACCATCTCTCAACTCACCCACCTTCCCTTCTCTTCCTGAAGGTTTTGGCTCTCGTTTTTGTCCGGAAAGTGATGGATTTCTGCTTCTCCAAGCGGGAGCTCAGCTTCCTGGATGACCTCATGCCAGAAAGCAAGAAGAAGAAGTTGGACGATGCTAAAAATGAAGCCAAAGAAGAGGAGGTAACACCAGGAGCTGGGAATCTCCTCTGGGCTGTGAGAGTCCCTATTCCTGTCACAACTAATCCTTAAATCATGGAATCGTGGGATCATGGAGTGGGTTGGGTGGGAACAGATATTAAAGCCTGTCCAGTGGCACCACTGCTGTGGGCAGGGACACCTCCCGCTATCCCAGGCTGCTCCAAGCTCATCCAACCTGGCCTTGGGCACTTCCAGGCTGGGGAAAGGGATGGGGAATCCACAGCAACAGCTGTTGGGGGAACATCAGAACTGAATCAAACAGATCTCATAGCTTGGATTCCACATTATGAACTTTTTTCCCTAAATTCTCAGAGAGTTTCACACTTGAACAGAGATATCATTATCATTTTAAAATAAGCCTTATAATAAAAATAATTATTCTATTTCTGTGAGGGTTTGCTCCCAGCAATGGCACTAACCCCAAACATATCCACAGGGGAAGGTCTTTACTTGCTGCTGAAGGTGCTGGGGGTCAGAGGAGAGGGCAGCATGCCAGGTTTTTACTGGAATTTCATTTATCCCCTCTTGGATCAAGGAGAGAGAACTTGACTCGTCTCTTTTCAGGAGTCCCAGAAAATGATGGAAGCGGCTGCTGCGAATTCTGTTCAGCTGAAGCTGGGCAGGACTAGCAGGGTGGACACCCCAAAGCCCAGCAGTGACAGGTAAAGCCCCTCCAGGTCAGGACCCCTGGCAGGATGAGTGGGAAGTGTCTGGCTCAGATTTCTCCACTTGCAGATTTATCCCCAGTCATCTTAGTGGGAAAATCCCAATTCACTGGCAAGTGAGGAGGTGCCAGCAGAGCTCTGACCCTACACAGTGGCTGCATAATTCCTGTTTTATCCCAAAATTACATCACCAGTGTCATTCTGGGATCCCGAGACCCTTCTACTCCCACCTGAGAGGTCCCAGGGGGAAACACCAGCTGTGGGTCTGCAGCTCCAGGGCTTGATTCCCAAAATTTTTCATCCAGCCAAACCATCCTCACCAGCTGAGCTCTGGTTTTCCAGGCCCTCCTGTTCCTCTGGCTACTGCCAATGCTCCTGCTGGGATCAGACCCATCCTCATGGAATAGCGTGCGGAATATTCCTTGCAGGGCTGATCCTTCTGAGATCAACATTTCGGACGAGATGTCCAAGACCACGGTGTGGAAAGCTCTGACCATGAACACAGAAACGCTCTGAACGCGGGAGGAAAGAGGTAAAGGCTCAGCTGTGGCGCGACCTTGTGGGGGCAGCGCATCCCCACGGCCTCCCTGCGCTTTGGCTGGCGCTGCCGAGCAAACGGCAATTCCCGGGAAGAGGCAGCAGCACCATGGACACCGGCTCCTCTCTGCAGGGAAGTGTGGGAGCTCCACCTGGAATCCTGGGACCAGACCGGGACCCTACATCCAGAGAGGCATTGAGGGGCTGGGGGCATCTCCAGAGCTAGGAATGGAGCTGGAGAAGGGCTGGAGCAGCAGCAGGAGGGTCTGGAGAGCTCCTGAAGGAGCTGGGGGGGCTCAGCCTGGTGAAAGAGGCTCAGGGGGAACTTTCTGGCTCTGCACAACGCCCTGACAGGAGGGGGCAGCTGGGGGGAGTCAGGATCTGCTCCCAGAGAACAGGGACAGGAGGTGAGGGAACAGCCTTAGGCTGGGCCAGGGGAGGTTCAGGTTGGATACTGGGGCAATTCCTTCATGGAGAGGCTGTCCAAGCCCTGGCACAGCTGCACAGTGTGGGAGTGGAGTCATCATCCTTGGAAGAGTTCCAAAAACTTGGACGTGGCACTTGGGGACATGGCCAGTGGGGAACATGGCGGTCAATGGTTGCATTTGATGAACTTAAACACCTTTTCCAACCTGAACAATTCCGTGGATCTCTCATTCTGGGTCTTCCACTGATGATACTCTCCCTCTTTCCCTCTTTTCCCCCCATTCCCACGTTTAGGCGCCTCGACGTCACCGTCGAGGAGCAGGAATGTGACTCAGGGATGTGCCAAGGCAGACACGGAGGAGCGGCTCGTTTCCCACCTGAGGGGTCCCATAAAGCCATGCAGAGTTTCCCATTCCCTGGGGCTGCTGCGTCCAGAGGATCCGTGTTGTCCAGCCTCGTGTGTCCGTGCGTGTGTTGTGTAGTGTTGGAGGCTCTGTTACCGCTTCCCATCAGTTCTATTTTTTTAATCTCGAATTCCTCCTCTCCTTCCTCTTTTTTTTTTCCAAATATAAACTCTGAATGTACAAAAACCATTCCCTGCTCGATCTGGTGCCTTCTCCTTCCTCACAGCCGGGGTTTTGGTCTGGTTTGGGATCCTCCTTTCGATAACTTCTTGTACAAGAGGGATGCTCTCCATGGCAGGACGGCGTTGGGAGCGTCTCATAAATTGGGATGAACCACCCCGGAGCACTCGGGATAAGACAAAGGAAAAGCATTTGCTGCCTATGTTCTGTTTTCCCATCTTTTCTGAGGGTTCTTTTTGGGCTCTGCCACCAGCCTGAATGCGGGAAAATCTAGAAACGTCCCTTTTTAGTCAGCTCTAAAATGACCATGAGGGAAGCTCAAAAATAGAATCCCTGGATTTTGGTGGTGGGAGCAGCAGGTGAGACGTGGAGTTCTGCACCCCCAGAACCCCTGCCCTTGTTCCTCCACTTCCCTTCCTGTCACCTCCCTGGACTCCAGTTTTTCCTTCACCCCTGTCCTTGCAAAGCCTCGTGTGAGCCGGCAGGGAATTGGGAAATGTCTTTTGCTCCTTCTTTTCCCTGCTGCTTTGCAGGGAGAGGCTGGGAAGTGGCGAAGATCCTGAAGCTCTCCCTACATTTTGGGGGCTTGGGGGGCTATGGTGTCCCCCTGGAATGTGTAGCTGAGTCTGGGGGCCATGGAGCTGGGAAGGGAGGACATTCCAGAGGAAAAGGTGCTCCAACAGCCCTCAGGAGGTTTGGAACATGCTCCAGCCTCTTTGGAATCTGCAGCTGGGACAGAGGCACCACCACTCCTGCCATCAGCTCACCCCACCCATCCAGGAGCCTTTTCCTGCGTGGAACCACCCCAAAAGGACACTGGCTGGGGAAAAGAAGATACGGGATTGCTCTGTAAGGATGGAAGTGCCACCTCCCCAGGCAGGGCAGAACTTAATCAGATTTGATGGATGGGGATTTGGGAAGTGGAGTTTGAGTCCTACCAGCCTGGGATGGGCAGAGTGGGAAAAGCTGCCTTGGGCCTTCAGGAAGGAGAGGAGGCTGAAAAGTGAAATAAATTCTGGAGAAAGGGAAAGTTTGGATCAGTGGGATCCTACCCTTGTAAAGGAAGGCAGGAAGGCAGGCAGGAAGGCAGGCAGGGAGGGAGGGAGGCAGGAAGGAAGGAAGGAAGGAAGGAAGGAAGGAAGGAACCCATGGATGGCTCATTATTTTGGGAGGATTTAATATTTCCAGGAGAAAACAACACAAAGGGAAAACCTGGAGCTGCTTTAGAGATAAACCCAAAATATCTTTGGAATAACCCAGAAAGTGAAATCTGACATCAGTCCCCTTCCACTTCTCCCCTGGGCCCCTCCAGACTATTCCCAAAAGGAAATCCATGGGAATGGGGTAAACAGGGAATAAACGAGGTGCTGACACTTTCTTTGTGTTGTTTTTGTGCTCTCTGTGAAAATTCTGGAGTTGTTTCTCTTTCTGAGAGGCTGAAATAATTTTATTTATTTTATCCCAAGGGAGTATGGGAATGCTCTGGGCTGGAAATAAAACCAAGGTGGAGAATTTTTAATTTTAAAAATTATTTTTAATTTATTTTATCTTTAGAATGATATTATTTTAAAATTAATGTATTTTTAATTTAAAATGATTTTTAAATTATTCTACTTTAAATTTTTTTTCAAAATATTTAATTTTTAAACTACTCTATTTTGAAAGAATTTTCTAATTATTCTATTTTTATTTTTTCCAATTTGTTTTATCTTAAAATGATTATGTTTTAAAATCTATTTTGTTTTTTAATTATCTGTTTTAAAATTAAATTTAATTTCATGTATTTCTCAGTGGAAGTAGCTGTGTCACTCATGTCCCCTGTGCCAGCCCCTGGCTGTGCTGGGACCCCAGGAATACCCTGGAAAGGTGAAATTTCCTGTCCAGAGCTGTTCCCTCGGCTGCCTTTCCAGGCTTTCTTTGTGCCCACTTGCCCTGTAATTAATTAGAACTAAATTAACTACAAAGAGGTTCTTTGGATCCAGGTTAGGTTGGAATAATTAAACACCAAAAAGGGGATCACTGCAGGCTTTTTCCTAAATTTCTCTCCAATTTCTTTTGGCCCTGTCTGTGGGGTCAGCTGGGCACATCCTTGTTATCCCTTTTATCCAAAACTTGGGGAGTTGAGGGAAAAATGAGGCACAAATTGGGGAGTCAGAGGCTCAAAATCCCTGGGACTGGGCGGGATCCCAGTGGGACGCTTGGAAAGGTTGGAGACGTCAGGAACCAACTGCAGGATTCAGCAAAGGTTTTATTGGCCTTTAGGGAAAACCGCAGGGAAAAGGAAGCCAGAAAACCCCAGGTTTGAGGGATGGCTGATCCCTGGGGGGGATTTCAGGAGGAGGTGCCAGGGGAACATGGGATGGCTCCAGGAGCTGTGTGTGATGGATGAATCCTGCCCGTGGAGCTCCTGATCCCGGCTGCCGAGGCACGGGTCCGACATTCCCGCGTGGATGCTGCTGGAAAGCTGCTGCCTGGATTTGCCGTTAATTGTACCTAAAAAACCAACCCCAAAGAGCTTCAGGGGATGGAAACTCCTGCTAAAATCAGGAGCTGGGAAACGGCAGTAAGGGTTCCCTTGCTCAGAGAGGAGCTGCCCCTTTGGAATGGCTGAAACAGGAAAAACCCCCAGAGATGCCAAGGTAACGCTGGAATGAGGAGGAAAATGTGAGGACAAATCACAGAGAGGATGAAACAGCCCCTTCCCATCCCAGAGTTCCAATCCCACCCCAAATGCCTCCATTTTCCTGACCTTATGACAAGAGACAAGAGGATCCCCAGGAGCCATTTGGCATCAGGAGAAGGGAATCCAACCCTTCCTTGGCACCGGATCCACACATTTCATGGAATCACAGAATGGTTTGGGCTGGGAGGGACCTCAAAGCTCATCTCGTTCCCCCCATTGCCGTGGGAGGAGACCTTCCACCAGCCCAGGGTGCTCCAACCTGCCCTGGACACTTCCAGGGATGGGGCAGCCCCAGCTTCTCTGGGAAATTCATTCCAGGGCCTCCCCAGCCTCACAGGGAGAATTCCTTCCCAACATCCCATCTATCCCTGCCCTTGGCAGCAGGAAGCCATTCTCTGTGTCCTGGCACTCTCCAGCTCTCCATCAGGATCAGGATTGGGGTGGTGGATGGTTGTTTCCCAGCACAATCCCGCCCCTCTCCCTGTTCCCGACACCTCTTCGTGTTGATGAGCCAATGCACGAAGTCCTTGGCCTTCATCCTGTCCAGGTACCGCGTGAAGTCGCTCGTGAAGGTCCCCTCCGAGTGTCGCTTGATGTGGGACAGGAAGCTCTGGGAGTTCTGGGGTCCAAAAAACTTCCATCTGCTTGGGGTGGGAGAAGGGAGGAAAATGGATTTTCATGGACACCTAGAAGGATCCCCCAACAGGAGATGTCTTGGACAGGGCTGTGCCCTCCAAACCCTGTCCCTGTGCGGAGCATCCCCCAGAAAAGATGGAACAGTGCAGAGGAATAAATCTGGAATATTTCATATGATTCCTACAAATCAAACATGCAATTCTTCTTTCAGTTTCCAGAAATTTGCCAAGACTGGCCTGGGTTTTCCTGGTATCTGATATATCCCGTGTCCTGTCCCAGATCATTCCCCTCTGTCCTGCTCGATCCCAACCTCCACCCTGGTCCCTGCTTCCCACATCAGAGCAGGAAAGTGGGGCTACTCCAAGGTTTGGATTGTACCCCTGCAGCTCCAGGGTGATTTTGGGATTCACCGCAGAGGGTTCCCAAAGGACTTTGTGCCATGGGAGCACCAGCTGCAGGGTGTCCCTGCTCTGGCCCAGCCAGGACATCCCGGGATTCCCTACAGGGGAAGGTCCCTGCCTGGGCTGTAGGGAGCCAGGAGGGAGTTTGGATCCATACAAAATAAACGGGAACACTGGACTAGGGAGAGCTGGAACAGCAACAGGAATGGGGAGGGATAAGCTGCTCCCAGAGCCCTGCTCCACCCAGCCCCCATACCTGGACAGGTCCTCCAAGTCCTTGGGAGCCACCTGCCCTCTGGCCGGGATGAGCACGGCAAGCACCAGCCCGGACAGGTACAGCCACCGCACCATCTGAGCTCCTGGGGAGGCAGAAATCCAGGGAAATGCTGTGGCTGCCATTCCCGCTGAGCCCCCAAGCCCTGCAGGAAGCCCTGGCAGCACAGCCTGGGACTGATCCACGTGGGACAGCCCCTTCCCAGGTGTGTGGACAGGATTGGGATGGGTCCGTGGGAAAAATCCCATCCTCGCCATTTCCCGTCGGCACACTCCTGGCGCTTCGGCGCGGGCACAGAGGATGACATCCAAAGATAAAATTAATTGCAATGAACTTTATCCCAAACCTCCCTTTTCTGTCTGGGGATGACATTTCTCTGCTGGAATTATCACCACAGTGCTGGACAACTTTCCCACCTTCCAGGTGAGTGGGTTTATTCGTATTTTACATTCCTTATTTTTGCTGGATACCTCAGGAATTCTGCAGGAATAAAATGCCACCTCCCACACTTTGTTTGCCAAAAACCAGATTTCTGCTGCCCATCACCAAACGCTTTCCTCATCTGGCTTGATTCCTTGGGAAACTGAGAGAAGGAAGGGAGGAAGAGGCACCTACCTTGGGCAAAGAGCTGCTCCCTCTGCACCAGATCTGATTTTCCTCCTTCGAGCCGGTTCTGGCTGAACTCTTCTCCTTCCTGCTGCTTTTAAGCTCATCCGGAGGATGCCTAGAGCTGACAGGTGGGTCACAGGTATCCTGCTTTTCCTTGGATGGGTCACTGTGAATCATTACAGCTGTTCTGGAGTGGGGCTGCTGCAGAAAATATTGTTTTCCAACTGATGCCTTCAATTAAGGTTTTTTTTTTGGTTGGTTTTTTTTTTTTTAATTGTTGTTGCTATTTCTCTTATATTTTTTTTTCCACTTTTTGGACCAAAGCAGTGACCTGTGGGTTTCATCCTCTCAGGTGAGGTGGCCTCTTGCTAGCACAGCATGTCCTGCACAGATTCCTCTGCCCACAGGCTCCCCTTTCCAGCACCTTCACTGGAGCTAAGAAACAAGAACAAAAAATAAGCAAAGGCATAAAACAAGGATTTGTGTCTCCAAATGCTTCCTGCTGCTTCCTGCTGTGTGAAATTCCTGGTGCAACTCCTCAGCCAGGCAGATCCCACTTGTGATCCGAGCCTGGGGTGGTTCCCGGAGTCCAGACCTGAAACTGGGGATGTTTCCTGTGATTTATGGGATTTGGAGGTGAAACGAGGCCCCATGAGGAGCTGCAGTTCTGGACCCTCCTGGGACATCCAGGCTTAGCCCAGGAGCCCTGGGAACCCCTGGGACTCATTGGTTCACAGTTTTCCAGGGTGTCCCATAGGAACTGGGCTCATTTGTTTCAAATCCTGGAATCCAGAGAAGGAAAAAGGAGAAGAAGAAAACTCAGGGCAACCCTAAAGAGTCAGATCTGGGCCTGGAAGAGGGCAGAGACTCCCAGGTGGGCCCAGGGCAGAGCTCTCAGCTCCCTGAAGAGCTTCTCCCCACCTGGGGGTCAGGTGAGCTCCTGAGGGCTCCGTATTCCAAATGTGGATGGCAGGAGGTGTTTCCAGGGGAGTTTTGAGATCTCTGGGGAGTTTCCAGCCAAGGAAGAATGTCCAGGATTTGGTGTTTGTGGGTCTGAACGTGCCTTTTCTCCCAGGCAGTGAGAGGCAAGAGCCAGTTCTGGGGAGCTGGGCCGTGTCTCTCCCACCAGGAGAGACGAGGGCTCCAGGTCCAGATTTCTCCACCACTTTCTGTGCTCTCCCCCCGGGACCTTTCTGCTCGTGCCTGGGTAATTATTGTCATTCCACCGCTGAGAGTTCTGTAATTACTGCCACTGTCAAAATAAGGTCGGTGTTTGGAGGACACTCATCCTGAGGAGCCTTTAATGAGGGCAACTAACGGCCTTTTGAGGAAGCCTGACATCACCTGAGGGAGTGGGACATTAATTAGCTGAATCTTGGGAGGAGAGGGCCAGCTCCCCTGCCCATCATGCAGGTGGGATGTTTGTTATTAATGCCACCAAATTAGCTCATGATGTCACTGTTTGCAATGTCCCCCCAGCATGGGAGGCCACGGCATTACCTGTGGAGGTGGCAGCTCAGGGAGGGGAGATTCAGTTCAGCCAGTGCTCCTCATGTGGCTCCTCAGTTTTCTCAGTGTGGCTCCCAGTGCTGGAGTGGCTTCAGGAAATGCCCCATGGGACCCTTTCTCCACAGTCCCCGGGTGATTTTCTGCAGCCCTTCGGGACGTGGTGCTTTCCCCATTGCAAGCAAACCCAGTCACGTGCCCTTTTCCAGTTGGATGGAGTTGCCGGTGGCTCTCCCAGGCTGGAGGAGGACAAGGGGCAGGATCCTGAGCTTTGGGATCATGCAGAGCTCAATTCACCCCAGTTCAGGACTTTGAGAGGGTTTTATGGACAGCAGGTGGCAGCGTTTGTCTGTCTGACCTTGTCTGCCCATCCTTCCTCTGGCCATCCTTCCGCCCCTGTCCTTCATCATCCTCGGCCCCTTCTCCTTTCTCCGAGGCTCCCAGAACTCCCGTCCTGCCCCTCCAAGGACCGTGGCAATTCTCTCTTTTTGGGGGTGAGCGGCCCCAGGCTGGGGGTGCTGTCTGTGACATCACAGTGACATCACAGCTGAATTGGGACAGTTTGGGGTCTGGCTCTGGGAGCACCCCTGGGAAATCAGCTTTGAGGCTACCAGAGCATCCTGCACTGATGGAACACAGACCAGAACAACTGGCGAGAGAAAACTCCTGGAGTGTGTCCACACTGCATGTCCATCAACTCTAGAGAAGCTCATCCACCCATGCAGCCCTTTCCCTGGTTTTCCCCAGGAGCTCTCACAAGGATGAGCTGATTTCCATGGGTAGGGAGAGGCAGGAGAAGCCAAGGCTGCTCCCACGGGGATGGTGTGACATGACCTATGCATACCCCCAATGCCATCATAAATAACTCTGGAGTAATGCCATGAAAGAAACCTCCACAGCATTCCTGACTAATTCGCTGCTTAGGGTAAGACACAAGACCTCCCCCTGGTGCTCTGCAACACCATGCTAAACTACCCCATCTCCATAGATTCATGCCCCTGGCCCTGCCCCTGTACTTCCCCTGTCCCCTCAGACTATTGGCCTTTGACCTGATATTTAACCTGAGACCCTTCCTTGATTGCCTGTCCTTTGTCCCTGGAACCCTTCAGCGTGACTTCACAATAAACTCCACTGCATCTCTACACAAAGAGCCCCTTTTGTCTTTCTTCACTGACCTACCTGTGGAGTGTGTGCGTGTGAGTAAGGATTTTGTGATTATCTGTGTCTGCCCTGGGCAGCTTTTTCAGAGGATGCTTTTGGACAGTCAGTAGCAATCACCCTCCATGCTGCTACAATGGTCCTGCTGGGACTGTCTGAAATCAGGCTGGGAATATGAGGAGTTTGTCATGGAATCACAGATGGTTTGGATTAGAAGGGACCTTAAATCCAGTTCCATGTCCCTGCCAAGGGCAGGGAAGTTTATGCTTAAACCTGCTCTTAAATTTAACCCAGATTGCTGAGGTGGGGTCAGACCAGGGGATGCTTCATTTTGAGGGGATTTACAGCTAACAGGGAGGAATGAAGGCTTTGGCTTCACCTTGGCTCCTCTGAGAGACCTTTGCTGCCCACAGAGCCCAGCCCAGGGTCCAACCCAGGGCAGGGACTGGGAAACCTCCCATCTGTCCCCCAGCCGTGGTTCCTAGCCCAGAGCCTTGGGAATCAGCACTTCTCACTCCCGTTTTCCTCACGAAGGAGTTTGCGGCCTCCTCCTCCCCACCACAGCTGTAGGTGCCACACTGGCCAAGGCAAAACTGGTGAAGAAAAACCTCCTTGGGTCACTGGTTCCACCTGGAACCTCCCTGGTGACGCTGAGTGCCTGGGTTTGGTCTCAGCATTTTTTGGGCTGGTTTTTTTCTGTTTTGCTTTGCAGGTATTGAAGAGCCAAGGGAGGGGCCATTGCAGAGCGAAACTCTGCATTCTCACCAGGTATTTTGGCAGCTCTGAAGGGCTGGGGATTATTTCCTCTCCCCTTTGTGCCTGGCTTTTAGGCAGGAAACATCTCGGAGTTGATGTCCCACAGGCTTGGTGCCAGGGAGGAGCAGTGGGGTGGAAAGCTGAGATGGTGCCAAGAGTGGGAACTGATGGGTTGAGCAGTGAGAAGTCAAAAATTGGACCCTTCCCAAAACACAGCTCAGGCTGATCCCTGTGGTGGATCTCCATTTCTGATGGATTTATGACTCCTCTCACATTGCTGGTGACAAACTGGGTGAGGTCCCTCTCGTCCCCAGTGCTCTTCTGTCCCCAAGCGCCTTTCCCCAAGCTCTGATTGTCCATGATCCCTGGAGACTGGACATGGACACAGAGCCACTGGGGGCCAAAGACAGGTTTTCCCCACTGGAAACTTGGACGTGAGCCTGGAGAGGGGCAGTGGTTTCATTGGTGGGGTTGGAGCAGGAACCATTTTGAGCCCAGAGATCAAAATGCTGGGCTGGGAGATGGGTGAGAAAACCAGGTTTGCAGGTGAGAGGCTTTGGGGTTGACTATGGGGCTCTCACCTCTAGGATCTGGACACCTGTGGGTCCCCAGCTGCAGTGACACCTCTGGTGGGGTCCCTGCTCCTCCTCATCACTGGTAGCTGGTCTTTGGGGTCACCTGGAGGTCAGGTTGGAGGCTCAGTCCTCTCACCTGGGTGAACTGATGCATTTCACCTCTTCTGGCTGAACTCACTCCTCAACCTCCACCCAGCAGGGTGGAGCAGGGCATGGGACACATCCAGCTGAACCCCCACTGCCTAAAATACCTGGGGTCCAAGCTCTCCATGGTCTCCAGCCCTGGCCCTCCTCGGCTATTCCTCCTTGGTGGGCCCTCCTCCCTGGCCCTCCTTGGTGCTTTCTCCTGCTCTCTGGACCTCCTCAGTGATCCCTATTTCTTCCGGCCCTCCTTGGCTGTTCCTGTTGGTCCTGCTTGGTGCTCCCTCCTGCTCCCTGACCCTCCTGGGTGCTCCTTCACTCCCTGAGTGCTCCCAGCACGATTCCCTACAGTGAAAAGTGGCTTTCCTTTCCTTCATGGAGGAAAGACTTTGGGTACTATCAGATGTTTTCGGGGAACCCTTGGGTGGTCTGGGCAGCCTCAGGGCCCAACACCAGTGAACTGGTTCATACTGGGACCCTACAGGAGCTGAACTGGGGCAGCTTGGGGCATCACCAGCTGCGAGCACTGGTTTTGGGTGGCTGAGGGAGGGTTTGAGGGCCTGTGGATGTTTTTGGGAGGCTGTGAGATGTATTTGGGAGGCTGTGGGATGGTTTTGGGAGGCTGTCGGATAGTTTGGGTGGCTGAGAGACGGTTTGGGAAGTTGTGAGATGTTTTTGGGAGGCTGTGGGGTGGTTTTGACCCAGCATCTTGGTGGTTACACACCTGCAGCCTCACAACCACTGATCTCGGGGCAGGGTGGGGTTAACTTCCCCTCCTCATCTGAGATAGAGGCAGATGGTGGTAAATAGTTTATCCTGGTTAAAGGTTTGTTTCTGCTAAATGTCCCTCTGGCTTTTAATGTGGAAAAACATGAGAGTTTTGTTTCCCTGACTCTTCCTGCCCATAATTCAGTGGAAATCTTAGGCATCCTCTCAAGGCAACTTCCCCTCGTGCACAAGCCAAAAACCTTCAGTGGAGACTGGAGCAAATGTGGCCAAGGTTTTAATTTTCCCCTCTTGCAGGGTTGGGGATGATTAAACAACCCAAATACTCCTATAAGTCTGAAAAAAACCCTATTAGGGCCCTTTTTGGCTGTTCGCAGTGTTTTTAGTTGGGCATCAATCACCAGTAACGGCTGATGAAACCTGATGGGGCCATAAATCTGCCCTGCTTTGCATTCAAATGCAGCAATTAATCCTGGGGGGGTGTGGCTGCAATTAGATGACAAATTGTGCCTCCAGATTCACTTGCCTGCTTGGACAGAAGCCGCCCGTGTTTGCTCAGCCGCGGAAGCTTGGCTGCAGCTTCTGCTCTTACCCCGGGGACGGGAACGATGAACCCCGGGAGCTGCAGCTTCACAGTGAGGACCCTTTGGCCTCAGTTCCTTCACCTGGAGCTGGCAAGTTCAGCTTTTTGGCTGCCTTGGATTGTCTGAGCCTTCCTTTTCCCAAGGTCGTAGAATTCATCAAGGCTGGGAGAAAACCTCCAAGATCATCACGCCCCCACCATGGGCAGCATTAACCCAGGTCCCCAAGGGCCACATTCCCGTTGGTTTTGGACACTTCCAGGGGTGATGACTCCACCACTGCCCTGGTGCCAGGGCTGGACAACTTCTGCAATGAAGGAATTTCCCCAATATCCAACCTAAACTTCCCCAGGCTCTTTATTCTTGTCCCTGTTCCCTGGAAGCAGAGCCTGAGCCCACCCTGGCTGTCCCCTCCTGTCAGGGAGTTGTGCAGAGCCAGAAGGTTCCCCCTGAGCCTCCTTTTCTCCAGGCTGAGCCCCCCCAGCTCCCTTGGGAGTTCTCCCTTCTGGTGCTGCAACCCTCCCCCTCCCCATTCCTAGCTCTGGACTCACTCCAGCCCCTCAAGGTCTTTCTTGCTGTGAGTGGCCCCAGTCTGAATCCAGAAATCAGACGTGGCCCTGGCCCAGCACAGGCTGCAGGATTTATCCTGACCATCCTCAGACCTTGGGCAGGAGGATTTGGGACCCCCAGCTGGAGCAGGATCTGCCTCCACCTGAGACACCCCTGGCAGTGCCTGATTTGGCTCCTTTGGTTGGTTTTGAGACTAGAACTGGTCTTAAATAGCAACAGCCCGAGCTGAAAGAGCCCAGTGCTGGATTTATCACTGGATCTTGCTCCCGCTGGTTGTGGTGCTGCAGGATGGCTCATCCATGGATGGTCTGGGACCATGACCAGGGTGAGTGGGGTTCCCTGCCCTGGGAAGGCTCTGGTTGACAACACCCAGATGTTGTTTTGCTGAAAAGCCTGGGGGATTAGTGTGGCTGCTGGCACGGAGGGGAGTTCTCAGGTACACTGCTGTTTCCATGGAAAGAAAGGAGCATTTGAGGTTTGGATGGTGCAGGAGGGATGAGCAAACTCCAGCACAGCTCTGGTTGCTGCGGGGATGCTGCTGCAGAGAGGGAGAGCTGAGCTCTGCAGGGCCCAGCTCTGTAGTTGAGCTCAAAATCCAAACACAATGTGGCAAAAATCCAGGATAAAGCCATGGAGATGCAAGCCCTGATGTCAGTGGTGGGATAAGGTTGTGTTTGCACACCCAACACACTTTTATCCACTGATAACTGTTCCTACAGGGCTCCTTTGCGAAACACGAGGGTTTTCTGTTCCAAGAGATAAGAAAACAAGCTCGGTTTTATATCCCTTCCCTGTGAAGGTGATAACAGCTTTCAGAATTCCTGTGGACTCTGATCTCCAAGTGGGGGGCTCCCAGTGAGGAAACAATTTGCTGTTGGGATAAGTAGCATAAAAAGTAAGGAATTTTTAAAAAAAGAATGGAGAAAGGGCTCGTTTTCTTTGGCTGCTTGGCAGGAAACCAAATGCCCTGTCCCCAGAGAAGCCAGCTCCTGGGAAGGAAGGAAAAATCCCTGCTGGTAAAAGCTGAAAGATTTGCTGGGGAAGAGGAATTGATTTATTTTTTTTCTTTCTGACTTTTCAGAAAAGGCTGATTGTGCTGGACATTTGTTTTCATCCCCATTTTTAATCCTGGCTGCACAAGAGGGCTTTATCCCAACCTGCAGCTGCACCTTGCTCGTGGGCACAGGAGCTCCCGTGGCCTTTGCCAAGCAGGATTAATGTCAAGTGGCAGAGCCGGGCCTGGATCCTGGAGGCCTCATGCCAGGGGATTTAGTTGGTTTATTTTGCTGGTTCATGGTGATTTTTCAGGAGTTGTTTCTGCCATGGATCAGGTCCTGTTCTGAGTGGTTCTGTGCATGGAGAGGGCCCTTGAGGACTTGTCCTCCTTTTCCTGCACATCCTGGGGCTGGATGGAGGCACTGAGCTTGAAGAGCTCTTGTTTAGGAGGAACCCAGCCCAAAGCCTGGCTGGAGGAGCTGGGGCAGCTCAGAGGCCTCACCCCAGGGCTGCGGTTTAACAAAGCTGAGTTTAATCCCTTCCTTGCCTGCTGGGTTCTTGCTTTCTCCAGCCTGGGAAATCCTTCCAGCTCCGGAGCTGACCTTTCCCAACAAAGCCCCTTTGTTAGGCCGAACTCAGGCCTGTGGGGTGCCTTTATCTTCCCTTCTTATTACTGCTGATTTTTATTGATGCCATCACCAGGAGCCCTCAGAGGAGCCGCCGTTGGACTTTGTTTGGAAGGTGATTAAGAACAAACAGATCCTGGAAAGCTGAGGCAAAACCTTGAGCAAGTGGAAACTTGGCAGCGGGAAGAGGCGCGATCTCCCAGCGCTGGAGTTCCCACACTCCAGGGAGGCAGGGAGGGAACCTCCATTTCCATGGAGTGCTGAGCCTGAGCTCTGGGAAGGGGGGATGGAAACAAGAGGAGGGTTTTCCCTCAGGTGGAGCTGTTGTGGGAAGGGTTTTCCTGGTCACTTCTCCTTTCCCCATGGACAGTCCCAGCAGAGGTTGGCAGGAGATGCCCTGGGCACCCTTCGCTCTCCAGAGCACCCACGGCTTGGGCCAGGGCAGGGGGACACCTGTCCCCACCTTGGGGTATCTGCTAAAAGCTCCCAATTGTTCTGCCTTGAAAGAGGTGTTTTTTGGGTTGAAGGAGTTGGAACTTACTAGAGTTGAGTTGGGACTTACTAAAAGCTAAGTTGGGAGTCATTGAACTCGTTGGGATTTATTAAAGAGGCATTTTTTTGGGCTGTAGGATTTGTGACTTATTAAAGTTGGGAGTTATTAAGGAGGCATTTTGGGGGCTGTAGGAGGTGTTTGGTGGGAACAGAAGCCAGAAGCACCTTTGAATCTCCTCTTGCCCTCCCTGCTCTCTGGACGTCTCTGGCCCTTCGCCTCCTCAATGTCCTGGATATTTTTGGGGCAGCTCTCACCTTTCCATGAATTATGGTGCTGTCTTTCCCATGCACACACTGGAGTCTCAGTGCACTGTGGGGACCAGGCAGGGCACTGGTGGCACTGGCAGCACTGGGGGGTGCCCAAGCTGACCCAGCACTGCTTTGACCCCCAAATCCCCGTGAGCTGAGCCAGGGAGCCAAACACAAATTGCAGGAGCTGCTGCTCAGGCGGAGGCTGCGTTCCCGGCCGAGGTGACAACAGGAAGGGTGGCTGTTGTCCCTTGGTGGCCTGGGAGCTGTTTCCTGGCTCCTAACAAGGGATCTCACGGCACAACAGGCTGGGCAGAGGCTGAGTAGGAGTAGGAAGGCTCTGGAGGAGGTGGGTGCTGGCACAGCCTGTGCCGTGACTAATGCCAACACCCAACCCGGGTCTCATCCTGGGGCACAGCTTGCTCCTCTCTGGCAGCATTTCAACCCTGGAAATGCTCTGGAAATGCTCTGGAAATGTCAATATTTGCAGGAATAAAGTTTCCTGGTATGGAGCCTCAAGCTCTGTTCTGGGTTCTTTGTTCTATGTTCTTTATTCTGAGCTCTGGGTTCTGTCCTGTATTCTGGGTTCTGTTCTCTGTTCCATGTTCTGTTTTCTCTCTTCTGGATCAGCTCCTTCGTGGTGCTTCTGAGCTGCTCTCTGCCTGCTTGGAGCTCTCCAGAACAGCCCTGGAGTTCCTGGAGCAGGGAGGTGCTTCCTGGGTTGCTCAGATTTCCCAGCTGGGATTCAAGCCCCTCTGTGAAGCTTTTCTCCCTCTCTGCAATTTCCTGGGTTGTTTTCTCCTCATCTTTCCAGTGACCTGGGCTGAGCTTCCAGGTGAAACCAGGCTCCGCTCTCTAGGACCCGAGGATGTGGAGCTCCCAGATGTGGAGCTCTGTCCCTGCTCCCTCCTGGACAGAGCTGGGCCTCACCCTCTGCAAAGAGCTGAAACAATGAAGCTCCTGCATCCCATAGAAAAATCCTTAACTTGGCCATTTCCACTGAACTGTGCTTCTTCTCATGCACCTGGTTCCTTCCCCTGTCCAGAAAACTTGGGATTCAGGGAATTTAAATTATCTGGTGGAGATCTTTGGTAGTTAGACTTTAATAGACCTGAAAGCCCTTTGATGTGTAAAAAATGTGAGGTTTCCAGACTGTTGCAACCTATGAAAATCGTTGGGCTTGTCCTCCCTCCAGAAAAGAAAAATCCAATTTTTAAAGCTGAGCAGTGATTACCCAAGGATGGAAAAGGTGCTCAGGAGTGAGGAATTATCTGTGAAATCTTCTTAGACCAGAGCAGCTGATCGTGGGCATATTCAGGGAATAACCCTTAACTAGAGCAAAACCACCCAGGAATGGTAATGAGATGTGTTTGGAGTGGGGTTTCACCTGGTGAGAAGCATTTAAATGAGGGTAAAAAAAGCTGGCAATAAAGTGTAATTCACCTTTTTATACCTCAAACGATGGTGGAGCTGTGTGGCTTGGGGAAGGGTGTGGGATGGGATGGGATGGGATGCTGCTGCTGGAATGGAACCTCCTGTTTTTAGGGAGAAGCAGGAAAACCAGTGCAGCACTACAGGTGAATCAGGTGTGAACACACAGGTCTGTTCCTGGCCTTGCTGTTTCTGCTGAAATAAAGGTGGATTTTTCTGTGAAAAGCCAGTTTCTGCTCAGGGAGTGAATGG
>VXBQ01000757.1:192173-220574 GCA_013400175.1 Phainopepla nitens | reverse complement strand
GCTGCTCTTCCCACTCCTCCTCGGACTCGTAGGTGCCCTTGATGATGGCCACCCTGTCGGACATGTTCATGCAGTAGGGGACCAGGATGTAGAAGTAGAGCAGGGAGGCCAAGCAAGCCCCAAGGATGGGCCCGACCCAGAACACCTGGAAAGCAAGAGGGACACGGTGAGAGCAGCTGCTGGGGCCGGCGCTCCAGCTCTACCCCGGCACCACCATCCATCCCTGCTCCACGTCTCCTGCCACGTGGAGAGAAGAAAATACCTGTTCCAGAGACTTCCTGGGCTGAAACCCCCTCAGCCTGTGCTTGCTGAGGGCCAAACCTGCTCTGTAAGTCTGGGGCTGAGCTTGCAGGAAGTGCTGGGTGAGAGGAAAGACCAAGCTGGGCTCAGAGGGCACCATGGCTGAGTTCTGTGCCTGGAAGTGTCCAAGGCTGGGTTGGATGGGTCTTGGAGCAACCTGGGCTGGTGGAAGGTGTCCTTGCCCATGGCATGGGGTGGGACCGGATGAATTTTTATGTCTCTACCCTGGGATGGGTTCATTTCTGTCCCCTGGCTGGCTCTGTGCCTGGGGATTAACTGTTCCTGATGCGTCAAGGGGCAAAATCTCCCTTGTTCTCCAGCCCCTTTTAATCCTTCCTGCCAGGAGTGGGCTCTGAAACCCCCACCCCTGTCATTCCCACGCTGTCCCTGCCCTGTCCCCCATCTGTCCCTGTCCCCAGTGCCACCAACACTCACCCAGTGCGCAGGGCTGAACCTCCTGGTGACAACCGCGGGCCCAAAGGAGCGCGCAGGGTTCATGGAGCAGCCAGTGAAGTAAATCTGGAGGGGTGGAAAGAACCCTGGGTTAAGGAGCAGATCGGAGCCATTCTTTGGGAGCAGGGACTGAAGTGGCCCCTGACAGTGTCTCTGTTCCAGAGAGCTGGAGATGACCCCTCACCACGAAAGAGCCCCAAGATCTCCCGTGTTTTCTCCTCCAGAGCAGCTCCCTCAGGACCAACTGCACGAGGGCATTTTGGGAGGTTCTGTGCTCACAGGACCCTGGACTCACCCCCACCAGGTGGCCCACGGTGACGGAGAGGCCAATGGACAGTGCGGGGGAGCCGACGCCGCTGCGCCGGTTGTCCGTGGATGCGAAGATGCAGGCGGCCAGCTGGAAGGTGAGGATGATCTCCACCACGAGGGCCTGGCCTGGGGTTATGTTGTGGTTGAGCTGGAACCACGAGAGTGACAGTAATTAACCGTCCCTGGGCTCGGCATCACCAGGAGGGCTCCCGGGTGCTTTGCTGGTAGATTTGGGAGGGTGAAGTTGGACGAGAAGCCCCTCAGGGCCCCTGCCCAGCCCCTGCTTGAGCTCCCTGCTCCTTCTCTGAAAGGAATTAAATGATCTTTCTTTGTAATTCTCCAAAATCTGTCTCTCCCCCAGGCTCTCCACATCTCTCTCCATTTCCTTGTCTCCACAACACTGAGTGCTTTCCCACCAAATCCCTTTTTTTCCGCATTTCTTTGATCCTTGCAGGCTGTGGTACCCTGACTTCCACCCTGCACTTTGTGGGGCACCTGCCCAGGAGGATGAGGAGCAGCTGGGATGGGATGGAGGGTGAGGGTTGGGATGAAGGTCATGGGGTGGGATGGGCTGTTGTGTCCCAGTGACTTGGCACAAAATGCTGGGACTCTCAGCAGGACTTGACCCCCCTGGGCATGGGAAGGACAAAGCGACCCAACCCATCACAGCTCATTTTTTATCTAAATCTGGCTGTTTTGGGATGTGGAACCTGTGGAATGAGAGGCATTGGAGCTCCCCATCCCTGTGACTGAACCCTCTGCAACGTCTGTGCTGCTCCCAGGGGTCCAGACCTGTCCGTGCTTGGAGCGGCAGCTCCACCGCTCTCATTCCAGGTGTTTTCCCAGCACTGCCCCGAGGGTTTCAGGCTGTGCTTCATTCCCACTTATCTCAGAGGGTCCCGCTGTCCCTCCTCTTCCCCTGGGAGCAGCCCAGGCTGCTCACAGCCCCTCAACACCATCCTGCCCCTCACTCCTTCTCCAGCTCTTCCCCAGCACTCTCCCATCCCTCTCTGTTCCCAGCTCCCCCAGCGCACTGCTTTCAGCGGGCTCCGGCTCCCCCTGCCCGTACTGGTCTGACTGGGCTCTGCTCCCTCCCTGCCCCTGCTGCTGGCACGGCTCCTATCCCGCGCTAATCTCCAGGTGGAGAGGCTGTACTCGGCAACATCTCAATGGTGCGGGTGACTCACGGGGCCCTCAGGATAGAGGAAGCCCTCATTAAAGGAGGGAAAAACATCCCACTCATCACCCGCACAATAAAGCCGTCATGTCAGAGCTCGGCTTCGCTCCCGTCCCATTCCTAGCCCGCCGTGCGTGCGGGACAGAGCACTGAGGATCCATCCCGACGGATTCTCCTCCCCGTGTCGGCGCCGAAGGAAAGGCAAGGGAAGAGGGGAGCGCCCCCGGGCAGGGACTCACTGCGTTGATGGCCAGGTTGCCGCGGGTGTTGGCGGGGGTGACGCCGTAGAGGATCCCGGCGCCGGCGATGGCCCCGACCAGCTGGGCCACGATGTAGAGCAGAGTGCGGAGCAGGGAGATCTGGTTGCCCACGAAGAAGGCGATGGTCACAGCGGGGTTGATGTGGGCGCCGCTGATGTGGCCAAAGGCCTGCACCAGGGTGCCGATGGCCAGCCCGAAGGCCAGCGCGATCTGCAGGATGCTGGGCAGGGCCGATGGCCACTTCAGCGCCGAGCCCAGCCCAATGAAGACGAAGATGAGCGTGGAGAGGAACTCCACAAAGACGGCTCGAGCAAAGGCCAGGGTTAGTATTTCCTTCTTCATGGTGGGAGCGGGTGGAGGGCGGCCAGGGAGGAGGAAGGTTTAGGACTGCTCTGTGTCCGGGCTCTGGTGTGTGCAGCCAGGTGTAGGGCCATACCTATCTATATATGCAAGAGCAGCAGGAGCTGTGTTACAGGGCGGTGGGTGGAGCCAGGGAATTAGCCAGTCCTCCCAAATTATCATGTGAACCTGGAAAAGTTTCCATCTGAAAATGTCTTCGGAGGCTCTTGGTGAACCAGTGACTCAGATATTGGTGGCATTTCTCTCCTTTCCCTCTGCAAACAAAGAGCCCCTATAGGGTGTCTCTGTGGTCGTTAAATAACGAGGTTGCATAACGAGGCTGAGCTCCCTCCTCTGCTTTTCCCTTTTACTGCCTCTTGCCAGGTCCTGGGTGTTTCATTAGCACAGGTGTAGCTAATATCCGCTCCCTCCCCTCCTTCCTTGTGCTTGCACACTGTTCCTGTTGGAAAACCCTTGTTGGGCTGGAGGAGCTCTCTTGGGGCTGAACTCCAGGTGCGTTTGACTTCCATGGAACCTTGAAATGCAAACGAAAATCAAACACCTGGAGCTTCTCCCAGGCTGTCAAGAGCGCTCAGCTCCAGGAAACAAGTGGTTTGCTGTTGTCCAGGGTGCAGGGGAGGGTTTGGGGGAAGTTTTGTCCATCTGGGGAGCTGTAGATGATCCAGAGCTTCCTTGAGGTGCGTGGATGGAGAAATGGGATGGAGAGGGCTCCTGGTGCAGAGCCTGGCTGGGAACCTCTGCTCCCTTTCCTTTCTGCTGCTCCTTCTAGAGCACTGGAATAAGTGCTGGAATCGGGGGCTGCTCCCAGCCTGCAGCCCAGAATGGCGTCTCCTCCCCTGCCACCCTGTGCCCTTTCCTTTTCTTTCTGCCTTTCCAGCTCTTGCTCAATGAGCAATGATTTTGCTCCTGGGAATGCCAGCACCAAGCCACAGGCTCTGTATGGACACAGGCTGTGTTTACACATCTCCTTTCTTGTTCCTGGGACGCTGCCCTCCTTCCCAAAGCCATCCATCTGCTGATGCTTGGCTGGCAGGGAGAGGTGGGGGAGGCTCTCGGGGCTGCGCACACGGAGCTGTTGGGGAAGGAGGAAAAGGTCTCTGGTGACACTTAACAAAGAATTCTGGGTTCTTTCATAGCCCCTTGTGTCCTTGGGCTAGGAATTTTTAGATGTGTTTGGGTGCCAGATCTGTTCTCCTTGCTTGGTTGATCCATGTTTCCTTTCCCAAATGATGTCTATCCCTGGCTGCCAGGTCCTTCTGCAGGCGCAGCCATGCTCCAGCACTCAGGGAGCAAAGCTCTGTCAGCAGGACATGGGTAAAATCCTGCCTAAATCCCAAAAGTTGGATTTGTTGCTGCCTTCTGAGGAGGCTGTCAGGCCTGGGGGTGAGGGTCAAATATCAGGAGGATTCCTGTTCAGAGCAAGAAGAGGGGACTTCTTGTCCAGGACTAGAAATAAATGACCCTTTCTCTTCCTTTGTACCCAAAATCATGAGCAAAATAGACCCGGAGGGCCTCGAGGGACTGAGGATCTGTTACAGCCTTAATTCCTGATAATGGTTTTCTCCTGGATCTGCTGATCCCGGGGCTGATTGCAGAGTCAAAGCCCAGATCTGTTATCCTCGAAACACCTGGTCCGTTGGCATGTTTTGGTGAAAGTTTTGCAAGCTGGTATTTCAAGACACCCTGGCCGGATTCCAGCTGCTGTAATTACTTGCCACTTCCCTTCAGCCCTGTGTGTGGCTCCAGCTGGATAAAATTCTCCCTGTTTCCATCCTTCAAACCCTTCCTCCATGTCCCCATCCTGGACCTTGCTTGGCAGCAGCTGCGTTTTGCTGTGAGCTCCTCCAGCACACTCCTTGCTTCAGCTGAAAAGCCAAAAAATGCTCTTCCAGCCTCCCAAGTGTGGATAACAACAAGCAAAATCCTGCAGCTGACTAGGAGATATCATCAAATAGGGCTGGGAATGACAGGGAAAACTTCAGGAAAACACGCCATACAAAGCCTCTTTTCCCAAGGCAGTTTGGGAACCTTTTCTCACCAGAGCATTCCTGCTTGGCTCCTCGGATGCCAGCCCTGGCATTTGGAAGGCTCCCTGTCCTCTCGGTGGCTCCATGCCACCCGAGGAGCTTGGCTGAACTGAAAGTGCTTTGATGTGTCAGGTTTAATGGAATTGGGCAAGGTGCTGGCAGGCCTGGGGCAGGCTGGCGCTGACAGACGGACACCTACGTGGAGGGGTCACACACGCCTCGCCTCGCCTCACCCGCCCTGCAGGAGACAACACGAGGAGGCAGGTTTGGCTGCCTCCTTCCTCCTCCTCTTCATCCTCCTCCTCCTCCTCCTCCTCGCTGGCATTGGCAGATAAACAACACAACCAAAACCTGCCCCAACCTACCGGTCAGGAGAGGGACCCCAAAGAGGGGAGGGGGTGGGGGGAGGCAGCTGCTGCCTCATCCTCGCCTGGGGCTGGCCCAGGTTCTGCCTCGCCCAGGGAGGCATGTGTGTCATTGAGGCCACCCTGTGCCAGTCCCTGTCAGTCCCTGCTGTCACCCAGCTCGTTGTTGGAGCCCATCTGGGGCTGTCATTAATTTGCTGTTTTTAATTCGCTGCTGTTAATTTGAATTTTCTCGCTATTTCTGGTGAGTTCAGCTCCATGCTGCACCTCGGGGTCTGGCAGAGGCTGCTCCAAATTCAGGTTACAAATGCTGCTGAGCCAGGATTTGGGATTTCCTCCTCACCAGACTCCATACCTCAGCCAAGGACCTTAAAACTGGCGCAGTAATAGAGACAGGAATAATAACAGTGACAGGACATCCTGAACAGGAGACACCAAATCTACTGGAACTGAGATCAGAAACAGTCAGTTGAGTTGGTAAAGACCTCTGAGATCTTTGAGTCCAGCCCATGACCTAAAATCGTGGCCTGGGATTGGGTGACCCAAAGACCTTGGCTGGGATGACATCAGAGGAGAAAGCTTGGTTCAATTTTGCAAGAGAAAAAGTGTTTCTTGCTGGCTCAGCTCCAGGATTTTGCAATGAGGCATTGATAAGAAAAAACTGAAATATTACAGAGCAGAAGCAGCAGGCTTTGCCCTTGTGATCCCCAGTTCGGGGGCTGCAGGGAAGGGTTTGCTGCTGCTTGGGGATGCACCTGTGCAGGTGTTCCAGATGGGGCTTTCAAGGGTCCCTCTTATCTGACCCCCATCTGCTGCCCTCTCTTTGAAGCTGAGAGATGACACCGCTGGCCTGGGGCTGCAGTGTTTCCACTTTCTCCTGCCCTGCAGCAATGAGGCTTTGGCTTCCTTTATCCCGCCTTCAGAGCCAGAACGTTGTGACACTGAGTTTTGGGGCTGTCCTCGTGTCCCCTGCTGCTATCCCTGCTGCTCCAGCCCGTGGTGGCTGCCAGGGGTCACAGTCACCTGGTAACCTGTGCTCTGTGAGCATGGATGCCACCTAAACACTCTTTTAGGTAAAGACTGGTGACAAAGCTTAATGACAGCATTGCTTTGCTCTTTGCTCAGTAACTCCTGGCGGTCTTGAGGCAGCTCTGGGGCAGCTCTGCCTCCTCAGGAGTTCATTTGCATTGAAATCATCCTTAAATTGTCCCATGGGATAATCAGTGTCAGGGAAAGCAAAAGCCCGGTTGGAAAAGCAGATCTCACTATGGGAAAAGTGGGATGACCTCCTGGTGTCCTGATTTTCAGGTCCAGCCCTTTCCAGCTTAGCCACTGGCACCAGGGACATCCCAACGCCCCCATTCTGCTCACCTGGAAGTCTTCTGGGCTGTTTGTCATGTCCTGGGGATTCAGACAAAGTTAGGGGCAGTGGTGTATTTCCTCTGGAAAGGTGTTTGCTGTGGAAATGTCTTCACCTGTGCAGTCCTTCCCTGGTTTATAAGGAGCACACCTGGGAATAAATTGAAAGGATGTGAGGAGGCAGAAGTCCCAGGGGCAGTGATTTTCCCCTCCCCTTGGCACTGCCATCCTACCTGGGTTGGAGGAGTTTCACCTGCACCAAGACAGAGGGGCCTGAAGTCACAACCAGGCTCTGAATCACATGAAAAACACCATAAATAAATTAATGAGTTCTTGATATCATTGCAGGAATCTGGAAACCCCTAAAACATTCTGGGGGTGCCAGGGGAATGAAAGCTGGGCAAGACCCAGAGACCCCTGAGCCTGGGCTGAGCCCCCCAGAGGGGAGGTTCTGCCCCTGTGCCCAGGTGAGAGCCCACCTGCAGAGCTGCTCCAGCCCTGGGGTCCTGCCCAGGGAGGATGTGGAGCTGCTGGAGCCAGTCCAGAGGAGGCACCAGGATGATCAGAGGGATGGAGCAGCTCTACTGGGAGGAAAGGCTGGGAGAATTAGGATTCTAGTCTGGAGAAGAGAGGGCTCTGAGGTGACTTCATTGTGGCCTTTCTGTGTCTGAAGGAGCTGCAGGAAAGATGAAAGGAAACAATTTCCAAGGGTCTGGAATGCCAGGAAAAGGGGGAATGGCTTCCCACTGCAGAGGGCAGGGATAGGTGGGATATTGGGAAGGAATTCCTCCCTGTGAGGGCAGTGAGGCCCTGGGGTGGATTTCCCAGAGCAGCTGGGGCTGCCCCATCCCTGGAAGTGTCCCAGGCCTGACTGGATGGGGCTTGGAGCAGCCTGGGACAGTGGGAAATGTCCCTGCCCATGGCAGGGGTGGGATGGGATGAGCTTTAAGGTCTCTTCCCACTCAAACGCTCCCATGGTGCTATGAAGAGCCAAGATTTTCACACAATTCCCTGGCTCCAAGTGCCCAAGGTTTCACAGCAGAACATTGGGCACAATACATGGACACCTGGAGAATGGGAAAATCCATTTTTTCCTCTGTTCTGCCTCTGAAACTCAGAGCAAATGCACCAAGGAATTTCTCAGCTTTAAGAATGTTCACTGGGGAGTTAAAGAGACCCATGCTGGGAACATCCCTTGTGCCATCAGATCCAGAGTGGAAAGTTCTTGCACTGAGTGGTGTCTGGAAATGTGGGATTTTTCTTTCGATTGTTTGGACTCCTGGGAAGTTTGGATAAAAATTGAAGCAGAGCCTCCAATCTCTCCATCAGATCCTTTGGCAGAGGCCTGTGAATGGAAAAATTTTAGGATATTTGGCTTCCCCCTGGAGCACCAGCACCTTCTGGGATGGTCTGTGGTTATTTCCTACACCTGGCCCTGCCTCCTCCTCTTGCCCTCCTGGCTCCTCGAGGAAAACACGCTTGGGAAAGATTTCTCCATATATAAATAGAGCCATAAAAATAATGATGTAAAATAATGATGTACCTGATCCTAGGTAGGTCATGGCATTGCAGGGAAGTGACTGCTGCAGCCTCATGCAGCTCACTGGGAAGATTTGGAAAGCTCAGGCCAAAAAATCCCAAGCAGAGAACTCAGCTCTGCCCCCCACCGAGGTGACCCTGGGCTGATCTCTGTCATCCTTGACCCACAGGGGTGACCAGGGGCTGAAGGGTTTTGTCCAGAGCTGGGATTTCCAGGGTACAGGTTGGTTTGGGCTTCTCAGGTCATGGTTTTACTTCCATGTTCTCCCAGTTGTATCCTCATTTCCCCACATGATGCAGAAACCCTTCGGGCACTGGTATCAAGGTCGGTGTTCCCAGGTTCTCCCAGATTCCTTGAGCAGGGATTTGGTTGCTCTCAGGTCCCTACAACAGGTAGGGGATCAGTGGGTGGGTGTGGCAATGCTCATTCCTGGAGCTGGAATGGGGAAAGGAGGGAATTCCTTGGGATTAATTCCAAATTGTATCAGAAGTTGTGAGGAGCCTCCTCAGAGCTCTGAGGGCAGGGTCCCTGTGCTGGGCTCTGCTGAGGCCCCTCAAATCCTGGGGACCCTGAGGGCTGGAGCATGTCCAGAGCTGGGAATGGAGCTGGGAAAGGGCGGGAGCAGCAAGGAAGGGTCTGGAGAACTCCTGAGGGACCTGGATGGGCTCAGCCTGGAGAAAAGAAGGCTCAGGAGGGACCCCCTGGCTCTGCACAACTCCCTGATGGGAGGGGAGAGCCAGGGGGTGTCGGAGAGCAGCAGGAGAAAGGAAATGGCCTCAGGCTGTGTCAGGGGAGGTTTAGCTGGATACTGGGGGAAATTTCCTCAATAGAAAGGGTTTTCCAGACCAGACACAGCTACTCATGGCAGGGGTGGGGATTTCAAAGCTGTGACACTTGGGGACATGGTCAGGGGTGGCCTTGGCAGTGCTGGGGAAACGCCTGGACTAGATGGTCTCCAAGGCATTTTCCAACCTAAACAATTCCATGGTTCCAGGAATATGGCAGCCAAGCAGCAAGGACAAGGAAGGGGATGTGTGTGTGTGCAAAATGCTCTGGAATTTGTACAGCTTTGCAGAAGGATCAGCCCAAAGCTGAGGCCATCCCTGACCCCAAGGTGGGAGAAGGGGAAAACATCGTGGTCTTGGGATGGAAGGACATGGGAATGCTTCAAATCCCAGCTCAAATAATTCCCTGGGAATCTGACATCCCAAGTGTTGCCAGTTTAGGGAGGATTATGGTCGGTCCATGGCAGCTCCAGGTTCCTGATCCTGTCCTCCAATTCCAGCTCCCCCTGTGCAATCTGCAATGTCTGGGGGCTTTCCTGACAGGGCAAGTTTGGGAAGTGACACAGCTCCACAGGGAAGGTGAATTTGTATTCCTGGGAAGACTGGGGCTGCTTCAGCCACCTGGCTGAGGGGTTTGGGGTCTGGGAGGTGACTTTATAGGACTTACATCTACCATTGCCAAAAATGTGTCAATGTTTTCCATAAATGTATCAGTATTTGATCCCCATGTCTGAATTCAGGGGGTAAAAGGAAATTTAAAGCTCTTCATGTGCAAGAGGAGAGCCATATCAGACATTAAACCTCAGTTTCAGGCCCTGTGAGACTTAAACATTGTCAAGATAAATAATAAATGAAATGCTTCGATCTGGAGAAGAGAGACTGAATACACCAACATTAATTTAAATAAATAACTGGATTCAGCCGTGGCTTTTTCTACAGCAGAACACGCCCAGGGTGACTTCTGGAAAAGTCCACTGGGATATTCCTGCACACATACATGGATTCATTTTCCTTTGAAAAGCATCAAAAACCCAGATGACTTTTAAAAGTAAACATTTGATAACAGAAATACAATTTGACACTGGGATTGATTTAAAACATTATTTTATTGCCATTTCTGAGAACAGAGGGAATTTTTGAGAAACTTTTCAGAGCTAAAATTCAAATTCATCATCGAGAAGCAAAGGGAAGCAGAATCCCTGGTTTTGGGTGGATCAAATCAGGGCTGGAAGTGCTGCCTTGGCAAAGCCTTCTGGGGGTATTTGCATGGATTGGCTGTGGATAAGCACCTGGTCTGGGCCAGATCAAAGCTGGCCTCCCTCCTTACCCCTCCAGCAACAGCCACTCCAACATCTGAGCAAGAGCAGGGGGAGAAAGGCAAGGATGGATCTGATGGGAGGAGGGGATGGTGCCTGTGGAGCCGAGTGAAGAGCATCCTTTGGTGGGGTGGTCCTGTCAGAACAGGGGGAGGGAAATGATCCAGAATGATCCATAAATCATCCTACATGATTCGGAATTGGGCCCAATCTCGTTGAATAGTCCCATTAATAGCCTTTCCAGAGAAGTCCTGGTGGGGCTGACACTGATAGGGCAATGCTGGAGACACTGCCGGGATTCACTCTGGGAAGGGAGAACTTGGGGCAGAGCAAGTGAAATGGGGTTAAATGAATGGCTGAAAGAGCAAAGTTCACCCAAAAACCAACCCAAATTCCTTGGCCAGGCTAAGGACCATGACCAGGTCCTGACAGGGCAGAGGGAAGGGGTGGGAGGGGTTTGGAGGGTCGGGAATTATGCAGCCATGAGAAAGGAATGTGAGCAGCAAGTGATGGAAATGAGAAGGAATTCTTCCTTGTGAGGGTGGGGAGGCCCTGGAATGGATTTCCCAGAGCAGCTGTGGCTGCCCCATCAGTGTCCAAGGCCAGGTTGGACGGGACTTGGAGCATCTTGGGGTAGTGTGATGTGTCCCTGCCCATAGCAGGGGTGGCTCTGGATGGGGTTTGAGGTCCCCTTCCCATCCAACCCATTCCATGATTCTGATCCTTCACACCTGAAACACGCTGGGTGTGAAATCTTTCTTTTTTGTGTTCAGGTGATCTGAGCACCCGTGGGGAAGAGGACCAGATGAAAGAAGGAAAAAACAGGGAGAAAGAGGAAGGACAACCCTGGCCCAATAATAAGGTGGGTATGAGTTTGGGCTGTAACCTGGGTTTGTCATTTAGCAGGAGAGAGAATTTGCAAATGCTCCTCAGTGGGGCCTGCAGGGACTCATGGCCACGCTCGAGTCCCATCTTCCCAAGAAAGCCCCTGTGGGAGCACCTCTGTGTCCCGTGGCAGGTGGGAAGTGGCACTTTCACAGCAGAACTCGTCGTGTGACGCTCATGGCTCAGAGTGAGCGCTCCTGCTCCTGCTCCTGCTCCTGCTCCTGCTCCTGTGTGTGAGCCAAGAGCTGAGTGGGGACCTGAGATGGGAGCAGAGTGCAGCAGCAATGAGGCATCGGGTGGCAACCTCCACACCCAGGGTAATGAACACTCTTCAGGCTCCTCGGAGCTCTCCGGGAGGGAACAGCCTCAGCCAAGCTCCGTGTCCTGCGAGGGGGATGTGGAAGAGGGCATCCTGGGGAGACCCCTTGTTCCTGAGGGGTTGGGATTTACTGGCTCTCCCCCAGATCAGAAACTCCCGGGCATGGGGAGAGCTGGGGACGGGAGGTGGGTGGGACCAGCACAGCATCTCCCCTGGAGAGGAGTCAACTTCAGTGCCTCAGGAGAAACGAAGGGAGAGAGGGGAGAGGTGAGATGCTCCTCTGGACGAGCATTAAAACCATGCCAGAGGTTTCCAGCTCCTCTCTCGGCCCAGGAAGAGGTTTGGCTACACCTTCTCAGACATCCCCCTGGGCAGGGTCTGGGGGGAGTGGAGCTCCACGGACTGGCGCCGCCGGACCTCGCGCTCGGCCCAGTCCTGCTCAGGCTCGCAGCCCTTGAGGATGGCCAAGCGCTCCGAGAGGGTTTTGGCCTGTGGGAACAGGACGTAGTTGTAGAGAATTGAAGCTGCTGCAGCCCCAATCAGGGGGCCCACCCAAAACACCTGGAGAGGAGAGAAGAGTGAGGTGAGCAAAACCCAGCCTGGCTTTGGAGGGTGGGGAGGAACTGGGAGCTCTGAGGGGCATTCCAGGGACTTGGGTTCCTTCCTGGGAAAGCAGAGTCAGCTCTGCTTTGGCCATCATTGGGTATCTGAACTCCCCTCCAGTGCCTGGATATTCCCAACCACCCTCTTCCATCATTCCCCCTCTGCTCAGACTCTGCATTAATGACAGGCCCATTGTGAATGTGCTGAGTGATGTGGCATCATCTGGAGGAGCATTTTCCTATCCATGGATTGCTGTGGGAGGAGGAGGAGGCACCGGCCTGGGCCAGACACCTTGGAACACATCAGGAACCACCACAGCTCTGCCTCCAGCTGGGCTCTTTGCAGATGAAAACAAGAAAATCATGGAATCTCCTGAGCAGGAAAGGACCCGCAAGGATCCTAAAAATCCAGCAGCTTCTGGCCCTGCTCAGGACAGCTGCCACCAATCCTACCCTGTGCTTGGGAGCATTGCTGAAAGGCTCCTGGAGCTCTGGCAGGCTCAGAGACATGGCCATTCCCTGGGGAGCCAGGATGTGTTCCCAAAGGTGTACCTAGATCCAGGAACCAGGCAAGTTCCCCAAGACTGGCAACAGCTCCACGCTCCCTTGGTTTTGTTTCCTGCACTAAGTCATGTCAACAGATCTCACACCCTGATCCTGTTGCAATGCTCCCAGTTTGGAGTTTGGAAAAGCCAATTAAGCACCTAGAAGCCCCACCTCCTGCTCCTAATCTCTCCGTCTCTCCTCCAGCTGGGAGCTGGCATGGAAATGCCGGGAATTTGTCTGGCTTGGTGAGTTTCGAGGAATATTGGCAGTTTGGGAGCCTCATCCAACCCAACCCCCAGAGCCAAGTTCTCACCCAGTGGTCACTGAAGTCTCCAACAACGACAGCAGGGGCGAAGGACCTGGCAGGATTCATGGAGCAGCCGGTGTAGCGGATCTGCCGGGAACACCACGGCCAGGGTCAGCATTAAGCCCTTTTACCAATTTTTAAAATAGTTGCAGTGTCATTAGGGTGATTCATCCCCTGAGCTTCTGCTTCACCCTCCAGCATTCCTGTTCCAGGAAAAGGGATTCCAGGAGCTGCCACCACCTGAGTCAACACTGTGAGGTGTCTGAGCTCATGTGTCCTGAGCGTGGTGTTGCTGTGTTGCAGCCCAAGGACTGCGGGGATGAGCTCCCAGTCCTGCAGAAAATTCCCTCCCCTGCCTCTGAGGACAAGAGAGGAGTCCCATGGACACAGGGGCTCATTGAGGATGGAAGGTGTGGTGTGACCAACAGTGTTTTCCTGTGTGTGGGGGCACTGGGTGTGGGAGCTGCTTCGGACTGTCACCCAGGTGGGATTTCCCTGAGCGTCCATCCCAAACACTTCCCAGACTCATCAAGCTCTTGAGAGCCCCAGCTGCCAACACGTTCACTCCAGGAGAGATCCCTGGAACTCCCTATGGGACTCCAGGAGAGGCAGAGACCAGAAAGTTAAGTTTTTCATGCCAATAAAAGATGAGCTCAGGCCACAGCTCTCCCGTGGCTTCGGTGGGATTTTTCCCTCTCTGGACTGGAAAATCACGGGTTGCAAATCCACGTCAAGCCTGGAGATGCAGCCAAACCAACTTCGGGCATAAACAAAAAAAGAACCCCAAAAGTGCCAAATTTTGGCCCATCCACTCACCCCGAGGAGGTGCCCCACGGCCACAGAGAGGCCAATGGAGAGGGCAGGGGAGCCCAGGTTGTCTTCACGCCGCTCGTCTGTGGAAGCAAAGACGCACAGGACCAGCTGGAAGGTGAGGAACAGCTCCACCGTCACCGCCTGTCCTGCTGTGGTCTCGTTGTGCAGCTGGAATGGGAGGAAAAGCATGTTCCAGGGATGAGTTCCGTGAGTGAATGGGAAAAATGGAGGACTAATCCAAAATCAGGGGGAGCCAAAGGAGACAGGGAGATTTTCGGCACCAGCAAGAAAAAAAATTTCCCAGGCAGGAGTAGTGGCTCAATGGGAAATGCTTGATTGACCTCTCAGGAAATTTTATTGGCATTTTTGGGGTATTTTTCCCATTTTTTTCTTTTCTTCGTACTCAAAATGCCTTTTGGAAAAGTTTGCAAGTTGCGTTTTGAAGACAAAGAAGTATTTTGGCATGAAAAAGAAAAAAATTCCCTTTCCACACTTTTTTGACTCAGAGGATTTGCCAGGTCTGATCTGGAGCGGTTCCTGGCTGCATCCCCTCTCCTCCAGCTCAGATCCTTCTTTCCTTGTGTTCCCCCAAATCTAATCCCATCACTCGGTGATCCCAGGAAGGTCCTAACTGCCCTCCTGCCCGAGCTCCAGAGCCAGATCTTTCTCATTCTTCTCCGCAATATTCCCCTCCCCTTTTACAGGGATAATCTGTGCAGGCAGCCACACCATGAACAGCTCACAGGGGGAAAAAAATCTTCTTGAAATCCCCACTTTTCCCAAGTTCCCACTTTTTGGTAGTTTAAGCTGTAAAGCAACAAAGCTGGAGCAGTCTGAGTCTCCCTTAAACCTCCCGCTTTTATTACCCTTGGTCATTACCAGCCTAAATCCCCTTGTTCAGATGAAACCACAATCCCTCTTTTTAACCTTCTTAATCACTCTGGCAGTGCAGCTGAGTCCTGGCGGTGGGAAAGGTGACTTCCGTGTGCTGCTTCCCAAGCCAGCTCCCTGCTCCTCCCTCGCTCTGTTGGGGTTGGGTAATGCTGATCCTGGCAGGTGCCTGTGCCCAGCTGCAGTGGTGGGCACAGAGAGGGGACAGTGAATCCCTGGGTTTCAGTTCCCTTTCCCCCTCCTGTTGTTATGTGCAGCAGTGGGGAAGGGGTGTTGGAGGCTGGGATACCACTGGAGAATCCCCCATGGCTTCCTGAGCTTTCCTGGCTTTGTTTTTTCCCTGTCTGAAACCAGCCTGAGATCCTTGTGAAGCTTTAGGGAATCCATGTGTTGGGTTTTGGGATGAACCAGCTGGATCTGGTGTGACCATCCTGTCACAGTGGGAAGTAACGAGCGGAATCTAATGAAAATCTGGGATTTAGACCCAAATCTCTCCTCTCCCCACCACTTCAGCAACCTGGAAATTGTGGCTTTGCCAAAGCAGAGCCAGGAAAAGGCTGCCTGTACCCACACCAGAGGGGAAATTGGTATGAGCCTGGGACAAGAGGAATGCAGAGGTGGTATTTTGGATGTGTCCTTCCTTAACCTCCTTGGGACCCCCAGAATCCAAGTCCCCCCCAGTACAGCCCCAGGGAAAAATGAGATGGTTGTGACTCCAAGGGAGTTGTCTGTGGCCAACTGGATCCTTCCTCTGGCTTCAGCCCTAAAAACAGGGGACATTTTTGGCACCAATATGAAAAGAGGAAAAATTTCCCAGGTAGAAGAAGTGGCTCAGTGGGAAATACTTGATTGACCTCAGGAAATTGTAGCCCTAAAACCAGAGGAGGAATATGAGTCCTGCCTTCAAACTTGCTCCTGGCAGGACCCTTGGAGCAGCAGGGTCCTGGTGCTGGGCTGTGGCCTTCAGAGAATTCCTCGCCAACCCTAGAGGGTCTTTACCAGCCACAAGCCCCTTCCTCCCACCCCTCAGCCATCCCAAAGACCCTGCCCTGTCTCCCTGCAGCCTCCAAGCCCACCCTGTGCCGAAGCCTCACCTTGTTGAGGGCCAGGCCCTCCCGGGAGTCGGCCGGGGTGATCTCGTGCAGGATGGCAGCGCCCACCACGCCCCCCAGCAGCTGGGCCACCACGTAGAAGAGGGCGCGGAGCAGGGAGAGCTGCGAGCCCAGCAGACAGCCCAGGGTCACGGCGGGGTTGATGTGGGCGCCGCTCACGTGGCCCAGCGCCTGCACCAGGGTCCCGATGGCCAAGCCAAAGGCCAGTGCGATCTGCAGGGTGCTTGGGGCTGGCGCTGAGGGCCAGTTCAGGGCAGAGCCAAGGCCGAAGAGGACGAAGACCAAAGTCGCCAGGAATTCCGCAAAGACGGCCCTGGTGAAGGCGATGGAGCGCAGTTCCCACATCATGGAGGCGCCTGGAATGATCCTGCCCAGAGTGTCCTCAGTGCCCAACCTCCTGCTGTGTCCCTCAGGATGACCTGGGGCAACATTTATATATCTGGAGGCGGGGGGGCCACAGGATCAGCTGCTGAAGGGAATGGGATCATGGTCCCAGGAAATCTGATGCTTTTTTCCTTCTGTGTTCCAGCTGAGGGAACATCAGATCCTGCCCCTTCTATTAAAGCTGGGGAATGCAGCGCTCACCACCCTTGGGAGGTCATAGATCAGCTTCTAGCAGTGCTGGGAAGGACTGCTCCCTTTCTCCTGGGCTTTCTTACCTGGGATCTATCCCCAGAGCTGTTGCAGCTGGACCCTGGGAGCATGGAAAGGGCAGGAAGCAATGGGGGGGTCTGTGGAGCAGGAGCTGAGGTCAGATTGTGCTGAAGATCAGACCGTGGGCTGTGATTTAACAACCAGAAAAATCCAGGAGCATGGAGGGATTCCTGGGGGTGTCCTGTGCAGGGCCAGGAGTTGGATTCAATGATCCCTAAGGGTCTCTTCCAACTGAGGATATTCCATCATTCCATGAAAAGTGAGTGCAGAGGAGGCACAAAAATGATTCACTACAGCTCAGCTCCTCAGAGTACCAGGAATTTGCAGCCTGGGCAAATTTCAGATTTCCTACCCAGAAAATTGGGAACCAATCCCAAAGCAAAGATTGAGAGAAATTCCCGTGTGAAAATGTGACACCAGGGCTGGAGCACCAACTGTGCCCTAATTATGGCCATTTTGGCGAACTCAGCTCTTCAGAAATGTCCCTTTAGTTCTTGGTGTCAATCCCAGAATGAGAATTTCTTCTCTGGGATTTGGTTCTTCCCACCTGCTCCTTGCCCAGAAAGTTTCTTTTCCCTTTTCTCCATTTCCCATTCCTGAGGGAGGTCTGTAAAACCTTTTCCTCACCTTGTCATTGGGGTTGTTGGCTTTACTGGAAATTGAGGAGCCGGGTTTTCCTCTCCAGAGCTGACTCTGTGGTGGGATCACTCCTCCAGCTGTAGCTGGAAGGACCATTTTATCCCAGAAGGACCAAGTGTCCATTTTTGGGCTCTAACACAGCCTCTTGCTCTCCAATTAATGCAGTCTTTTTCTCTTCCAGAGAAGCTGCGCAAGTGTCATGGGATTGATGGCAAATGTTCCATATTGCTGGAATTACATCATGGAATGATGGGGTGTCCCGGGTTGGAAGAGACCCACAGGGATTTGTGAAGGTTCTTTCCTCCATGACAGGTGGGGAACAGAGCTCCCAGGTGGAGCAGAGGAGGGATGTGGGTCCCTTCCAATGAAACTGCTCTTCTCGTCTTCCCCCTTCTCCCTTCTTTTCTTCCTTCCTCCTCCTCCTCTTTCCCCTTCCCTTTTTCATTCTCTTTCTCCCTTCTCTTTCCCCTTCTCCCTTCTTTTCCCCCTTCCTCCTTCTCCTTTTCCCTTCTCTTTCCCCCTCCCCTCTCCTCTCCCTCTCCCCTTTCTTCCCTCTAAAAAAAGGTTTGTGGGAATACTGCTCTTAACAGATGAGGAACTGTGGGAAAAACAAGTCCAGCCCATAGCTGAGTCGGAACAAGTGGGATTGTGGTCCAAAAAAAACCCTTTTCCTCTGAAAATCCTCCCCTTGGACTGTGTCCTGCCCTGGCATCTCTCTAGCCGGAGCTTTTCCATCAGTGGAATCAGTCCCGTAAAACAGGTTTGGAGGCTAAAGGGATTTGAGTGCTGCTGAGCCTCAGGATCGTGGTCCTGGCCAGGCTCGTGCTCCACATGCCTGGCACAGGGCTCAGCCCTACTCAGGGCAGGAGTTACTGAGGGCTGCAATTACTGCAGGGAGCATGGAGAGCAAATCCGGGTAATTACTGGAGCTCATACCCTGCCTGATTAGTGGTTACTCGTGCGGAGCGTGGGGATGTCTCAGTGCTCGGGACTAATTAAAAGGAAGGAGAAGTCAGCAGGATTAGTTCTGAGCAACTTAAAAGTCCAAACTCTTGGTCCTGACTTTCATCTGGAGATGCAAAACTCACTGCAGCTCATTTGTACTGAGCTTGGAGATGCTGGATGCTGAAATTGGAGATGTTTGCTTCGAGCTTGGAGCAGTCTGTGCCATGGCTGGGGAGTTCCTGTGGTGCTGGACTGTGGGGAAAGGGTCAGAGCTGCATTTGGAGAGCTGCTGTCGTGGTGCTCATGGCATTTACTGGGAGATGGTGTTTCTCAGCAAGAACAGCCCATCCCAAGCTTTCATCAGAGACCTCCAGCACTGTAAATCCACTGGTTTTACAGAGGAATCCATCCATGGCACCAACAAGACCCTGCTGACTCCAGGCACTGAGTCAGTGGCAGAGCCAAGATTTCCCAGCAGTGCCACAGCTGGGCACCTCTCCATGCCTGGGAAAAAATGGGAGACCCCACAGGCTGAAGGGTTGGGAATGGGCTGTTGAATCTGTGCTTGTGTCTAGGAGGGGGTCCTGGAGCTGCTGGAGGTGATGGAAATGTGGCTTTCTACCTCACCCCAGGTGTGCTGCTGCTTTGGGAGTAGCCAGGAGCATTCCAGCCCTGCAGGGAATCCAATGAGTTTGGGAAAGTGCATTATTTTACCTGTTAACTCCAGCCCCTGGAGTGTGACAGTGTTATCAGCCCTCCCTGGGAGCAAGTGCAAATTTAATGATCTCGAGGAGGGGGTTGGCGTCTGCAGAAAGATGGAACCCGTATTTGGAACACTATGTTGATGCCCTGTGCTGGTGCCTCATGTTTGAACCACATGTTGGTGCCTCCTCTTTGTGTCCTGTGTTTGGAACCCCATTCTGGTGCCCTGTGTTGGAACCCCAGGTTTGGAACCCTGTATTTGTGCCCCATGTTGGTGCCCATGTTTGGAACCTTGTGTTGGTGCTCATGGGGGTGCCTCAGGTTTGAGCCCCGTGTTGGAGCCCCATGTTTGGAATCCCGTGTTGGTGCCTGTGTTTGAGCCCATGTAGATTCCCTGTGTTCACGTCCCATGTTGGAACCTCATGTTTGGAACCCCTTGGTGGTGCCCTGTCTGGACTCCCTGAGCTGGTGCCTCATGTTGGTGCTCATGCTGGTGCTTCGTGTTGGAACCCTGTGTTTGGAACCCTGTGCTGGTGTCCAGTTTTGGAGCCCTGTGTTGGTGCCCACGTTTGGAACTCCGTCTTTGTCACGGTGTGTTGGTACCCTGTGTCTGAACCCCATGTTGGTGCCTGTGTTGGTGCCATGTTTAGAGCCCTGTTTTGGTGTCTCATGTTGGAACCCCGTGTTTGGAAGCCTTTGTTTGGACTCCATGTTTGAGCCCCGTGTTTGAACCCCATGTTTGAGCCCTGTGTTTGAACCCCATGTTTGAGCCCCATATTTGAGCCCTGTGTTTTAACCCCATGTTTGAACCCCATGTTTGAGCCCCATATTTGAGCCCCGTGTTTGAACCCCATGTTTGAACCCTGTGTTTGAACCCCGTGTTCGAACCCCGTGTTGGTGCTCGTGTTGTGCGCTGTGTGGGTTCTCTGGTTTGGAATTTGGTGTTGGTGCCCCGTGTTTGAACCCCTGTGCTGGCGTCCATGTTTGAACCCCGAGCTGGTGCAGCAGCAAAGGTTCCACTGCCACATTTCGAAGAATGTTTTGAAGGTTGCATACTTTGAAGAACGTTTTGCAAGGCAGGGAATAGTTCTTGCACAACCAGGAGCTCCTCCAGTGCTTTAGATGGCCGTGATATCTTGCTCCCCTGGCTTCCAGGAAAGTATAAACATCCCGAGGTATCTCCATTCCATCTGAAATACCTCGGAGCCACAAAAACACTTATTGCATAAACAACGCACAGTTTTCCTTCTTGGATCCGATCCATCACAGGAGTCCCATGTGCTGCCCAGACCTCACTTAAAATCCCATTTTTTGCTCTTTTCTGGGAGCAGGGAGTACCTGCAGGCAACTCCCCCTCCTCTAAAAGAACCTAAGGGACAACCTGAACTGCTGCTTCCTATGGCAGCAACCGTTCTTTTCATTGGACACTAGAGAATCCACTGCTGGAATAAGGCTTAGGAGAAAAATTTGTACAAACTTGGATGGGTTTGGTTCTGCTGTTCCTTGAAATGCAAGATTTCTGTCCCACAAAGCAGGGGAAAAACTGGAAGGTGTAAAACTGGAATAGGTAAAACTGGAGTGGGTAAAACTGGAGTGGGTAAAACTGAAATCCTCTCTCAGAGAGATCTCCAGGGGCAGGCCTTAAAAGAAAAAAAATAAATTCTTGTATTGGGACAGATTCAGTTCTTGGTTGAGGTTGGCTGCCGGGAAAAATGGATGTTTTTTGGTCCCATCCTGTTCCCCAGCAGAGTGTGGGGAATGACAGCCGTGGGCTTGGGGAGCAGACGGGAATGAAGGAATGGACTCATCTGTGTTGGGATCAGCAGGGGCAGAAACACCTCAGCCTGGCTTCCATCTGGGAATTGCAGCACCAGCAGCAGCAGTTTGGCTCCAGGGACATTTGCACCCTGGATGTCCTGATCCTGGTGGGCATTTCCCAGACAGGAAGGGCTGTGAGCAGGAACAGGACCAAACACAGATTCCTCACTGTTCCCTGAGCTGGGTTTTTCCATTTGGCTCCTTCTGCCTGATCCAGACTGGTTTGGGTTGGAAAGGATATTAAAGACCATTAAATTCCAACCCTCTACCATGGGCAGGGACACCTCCCACTATCCCAGGCTGCTCCAACCTCTGTCCAGCCTGGCCTTGGGCAATTCTAGGGATGGGGCAGCCACAGCTGCTCTGGGAAATCCATCCCAGGGCCTCACTGCCGTCACAGGGAGAATTCCATCCCAATATCCCATCTAACCCTGCCCTCTGGCAGTGGGAAGCCATTCCATGAGTCCTGTCCCTCCAGTCCTTGTCCCAAGCCCTTCTCCAGCAGGGAGCTGTGGCACAGTGAGGGAGAGGGTTAAGGTCCCTTTTGGTGACCATCAGGAGAAGCGAAAGGATGTTCACCCAGGGGAGCAAAGTAGGGAAAGAATCCCCACCTTCTCTGCCTTTCAGGCAGAGTTCTAAATCCCTTTTCACACAAAGCTTCTGTTGGCTCTGGCTGTGTTTGTTGTTCCTTAGGGAGGCACAGGGATTATTACAGCCCCGATTCCCTCCAGTGCCTCCTGAAGGGACCTTGGGCACAGGCCAGGAGCAGAACCCGCCTGAGAGGCTTTGCTTGGTTTCTTTATCCAATCTCAAGACTTGCAAGTTCAGTCCTGAATGTTTGCCTGGGCTTTAGTGCAGGCAGACAGCAAGACTGGTGCTGCTGGAGCCAGGCTGTGGATCCTGCTGGGATCAGGACATTCCCGTGGCTGTGGAGACCATGGAGCCTTTTGGCCCAGCAGGAATCATGGAACAGTTTGGGTTGGAAAGGACCTTAAAGACATCCTGCCACGGGCAGGTGCACGTTTCACTATCCCAAGCTGCTCCAAGCCTTGTCCAGCCTGACCTTGGACACTTCCAGGGATGAGATAACTACAGCTTCTCTGGGATTCAGCCATTCCCAACATCCCGTGACATCAGAGATGGAATTTGGGACCTCCCTTCAATCCCACCTAAGGGAGGGCAGAAAGGAGAATGTTCTTCCCCTGTTTGGGTTCTGAAGTTCAGGCCAGGGCATATAAACATTTATAGGAAAATAATGAATGCTTTTCCCTCAAATCCATGAAACAACTCCAGCCAGACTCCAGGATGTGCAGAAATCAGCAGATTCCCAAGTGGTGGAGCCCCCATGGCTTTGCCAGGTGCTGGAAGCTCTTTGCCACCTGCCAGGACAGGAATGTGCCATCGATGAGGAGCAGGGAGGGTGGGACACGACCCTGGTGACAGAGCTGGGCAGGAGAGCTCGGCTCAGCTCCATTGTTTGTACAACCAAAGGCCTCAGAGAGCCCCAGTGCTGTGGGTGGGACTGGGGAGTGGCTGTGGCATCGTGCGGTGACACCGAGCAGTGACGAGCAGTGACACGGGGCAGTGCCGGGCTGAGCCTGGCTTTCCTCATTTTATGTAAATCTCAGTAATCCAGGGCTGTGGGCTGGAAGGGAATGAGCTCTGGGGAGATGTCAGCTCCAGATGACCCTGGAGTTAAAAAATAAAATTAAAAACAATGTTAGATGCTGCTTGGTCCTGGTGGTGGCTCTAGGAATGATGTCCCGTATCCCCTCCTCGCCTTACACCTGCAGCCCCTTGTTCCTTGTCCCATCCAGCCCCGGGGATCCAAGGTTCTCGTTCCCATTCCCTGTCCCCTCCTGTCCTGTGCCCTGCACATGATCCCTGTGCCAGTGCCTTTCCTGGGGAGCTGCTCCTGGTGAGGAGGTGCAGGGATGGGCACAGAAAGAAGAGGGTTATTTCCAAAAATCCTCTAAAAACCAGCTGGGATTGAGGGAGGAAAAAAAAGGTTTTTGGCTTCTCTCACCCAAGCTCAAGGTCGGTCCATGGCCCTCGTGGGCCAGACATGGCAGGGCAGGGAACTTTGGGGTTCACAGGACAAAAAAACAAGGATCGTTTTCAGGCTGAGGTGCAGCAATCGGAGGAAGCCAGAGGAAATGTTGGGTTGCACCAAATCCCTCCCAGCCTTTACATGGAACATTTTCAAATCAATTTCTGAGTAAGAAGCTGCTTCTGCCTCTGCTTTGGGGGAGTGTGGAGCTGGGATCTGGATGTGGAGCTGGGATCTCTGTATGGAGCTGGAATCTCTCTATGGAGCTGGGATCTGGGTGTGGAGCTGGGATCTGGGTTTGGAGCTGAGATCTGGGTGTGGAGCTGAGATCTGCATATGGAACTGGGATCTGGGTTTGGATCTGGGTATGGAGTTTGGAGCTGGCCTCCTGGTGTGGAGCTGGGCTCTGGCAGCCCCAGCACTCCCAGTGCTGGGTTCCTGAGTGCAGTGGTGTTTGTGCAGGACCAGCTGATGGCTGAAGGTCGATCCCACCCAGGAAGAGATCCAGGGAAGTCACGGTGCAGCCTCTGGGCTGGGCCTGGCCCACAGCCAGGAGGACGGGGACGGTTTCTGTGGACATCCAGCAGCTGCCTCCTGCCTGGAGCTGCCCCTTGTGGGGCTGGAAGGGATTGAAAGCCCTTCCTGGGCTCTGGGACAGCATCAGGAGCAAGGTTGGGGGCTTATGATGAATTCCCAGAGTTCCATCCCACTAAGCTGCCTCTGGGAGCTGTTCTGGCAGCCCCTAGACACTGCAAACGAAACCCTCACGCCTCTCATGATTCCTACGTTGCTCCAGGAAGTTTTTCCCATGGAGATTGAGTCTGGGTTGGTGGGAAAAGCAGGGAGAAGGGCAGAACAGCTGCACAGGCTGGGCACTTCTGTGGAAAGGCCTCCACAGCCATCAGGGTTGGCTGCAGCCCTTCCCACCAGCCCAGATTCTGCAGAGGCCTCAGTGTGATCAACAGCTGAGAAAGGGCTGGGGCAGGCTCCAAAACTGCTCCCAAAACGTCTGTTTTTACACAGGAGGTATAGACAGGAGATCCAATCTCTTGCTTTTCAATTTTCCATGGAAAAGCCATTTATCTTCCCTCCTTCTATCTCTTTTCATCACCTCTTTCACCTTCCATCCTCCATGTCCCTCCTTCTCCTTCTGCTTCCCAGTCCTTTCCAGACCCCTCCCCAATGCCGAGGCTGAAATGGAGAGAACCCCAGAGTGGGTTCTGCAAAGCCTCTGTCTCCTTCGCACTGTGGAGGAGAAAGGGGAGGGTGAAGGTTCAGGGTGGGATATTTTTGTTTGCGGTGACTGGATTTCAGTGGGGTTTGGGCGCGGTCAGGCCTGGGCTGGGATTTGCCCTCCTGCCACGGTACAGAGACTTTTGGAGGAGTTTTGTTTTTAAATCTGGGCTGTGGCTCTGATCTCCTCCCGTGCCCATGCCCGTGCTGATGGGATTTCGCCCCACTGTCATTGTGATTTGCTTTGCCTCTCTGAGCTGAGCTGAGGCTTGGGGAGCCCTGGCAGCTCCTCGAGGCCGTGCCAGCCAGTCCAGCGTGAGGAAAGCTCTGAAATCCTCTTCTGGGTGGGGACAGAGCTGCCCAGAGAGCTCAGAATTTTATTTTGCTGCTCCAGTGGAGCTTGTGAATCTGCTGCTGTGGAATCCAAGAGGAGCTGGGGGTGGAGGAGCTTTTTTGTACCCCAAAACCTGGGAAAATCCAAAGACCACAAAGACTAAAAGATTTCTGCCTGGAGGTGTGTGGGGGGGGTAAAGGTCCCAATGTGGGACAGGGAGAGCTGGAGGCAGCCCCAGGTCCATCTGGGGAGGGATGGAGCAGTTCCCTCGTGGTGGAACAGGGGAAGAGAAATCTGCCCCCATTGAGGAGCTGAAGGTGTTTTCCAGGCAGATATTCCTGACCCAGCAAGGATGCAAGTGCAGGGATGTCATAGGAAAGGTGGGGTTTAGGGAGTAAAGAGAAGAAGGAAGTGGCTTTTGGGATGTCTGGAGCCACACAAAGGAGGAAAGTGAGGTCTTTGTCCGGGGGATGAAGGTCGGGGAGGCATCAGCCGTGGGCTTGGTTTACAAACTACTGCAAAAACCTGGAGAGGTGTAGTTCATAAGGAATTCCACCCTGTGAGGGTGGGGAGGTCCTGGAGTGGATTTCCCAGAGCAGCTGTGGCTGCCTCAGACCTGGAAGTGTCCAAGACCAGGTTGGATGGGGCTTGGAGCAGCCTGGGATAGTGGGAGGTGTCCCTGCCCTGGTCCCTTCCAACCCAAACCATTCCAGGATTCCCTGATTCTACATCCATTCCTGGGACATCCTTAGGCCAGATGGGAAATGCCCTTACTTCTAAATTTGGGCTTCCAGGGCAAAGAGAGATGATCCTTCCAGGAGAACACCAGCAAATCTGGATTTTGAGCCAATTGCTGGAAATTTGGGCCCTGGAACCACAGAACCTGGAATATCCTGAGTTGGAAAAGACCCACAAGGATCATCCAAGTCCTTCCTCTATCTCCTCTGCTGGGCATGATGCAGCCACGTCACCACCACAGTCACAGGAAGAATGTCAAACATTCCCGTGGCCATCTCTGGGCTGTGTTATATAAAGTCCCTTCACAGCAGCTCAGAACTGCTCGATGGCTCGCTCTGAGTGTCCCCAAACCTGTTCTGCTCCCCCTCCCAGGCAGGACTCAGAGTTCTTGTGCAATTCCTGCCCTCCAGCAGCCCTGGCTGCACCCGGGGGCAGGGAATGGCTGCCAAGGCCTGAGAGCTGCACAGTTTAATCCTGGGCAGAGCCGGGCTGGATTTCAGTGTTTGCTCGGGCCCCGGGAGCGCATAGAACTGCTCTGCTCTGACGTGGGATCACGGATTTCGCTTCCGTTTGTTCTTTCATGTCCCCACCGTCCCCTGTGATCCATGGAAATCTCACACCACAGCTCTGGAGATGTTTAAAGAAATAAACCAGGCCCAAATTTCTCCAAACACCCAAATCCTGCCATTGCCTTGGTCCCGAGGCACTGGCAAAATGCAGGGATAAACCAGGAGCTTCCTCAGCTGCTGCTCCTCGCAGGTTCTGCCCACCAAGGCAGGCCAAGCCCTTGTTAATTAGAGTGGCCTGCTCAGGGTTATAATTAATGTTCCCTGGCTGCTGGGAGCACAGGATCAGGGGGGACAGCTCAGTTTGTGGGATTTCCCTCAAGGCAGTGGAAAACTGGAGGCATAAAGAAGGTGCTGGAAGCGGGGTTTGGTTTCAGCTCAGGCATCAGCAGGAGCTCTCCAGGCCTGAATGCAGAAACCCAGGAGAACATTCCCATCCCAAAGGGTCCAGGCTCATCCAGTTCCTTCTCCTGAGTGTTTAGGGGGTGTTGTCCCAATCTTCAGGAACATCCTGGGGAGGAAGAAGGGGACATTTCAGCTGAAGGCCACTGGATGAGAGTCAAGAGGCAGGAGCTGGCTGGGAAGGGAGATGGGAGCAGGAAATCATGGAATGGTTGGGTGGGAAGAGGTCTTAAAGTCCATCCAGTCCCAGGGCAGGGACACCTCCCACTATCCCAGGCTGCTCCAAGCCCCATCCAACCAGGCCTTGGACACTTCCAGGGCTGGGCAGCCACAGCTGCTCTGGGAAATCCATCCCAGGGCCTCCCCACCCTCACAGGAGGAATCCCTTCCTCACATACAAGCTAAATCTTTCCTGGTTTAGTTTAAAACCATTCTCCCTGGTCCTATCCAGGTTATCCATCTCTCATGGAGATGAAGCTCCAAGGCTGACAGCCCTGGGAAGCTCCCTGGGGATGTTGGCAGGGCTCTGCCCCTCAAGGACAAGGAGGTTTTGATTTCTTTCATTCTCCAAACCTTTCTCTGTGCATTCCCTGATGTTTCCAGCCTGCATGTAATTCCCCATCTAGGGAGCAGGGATTTAGCATTAATAATCCATGGATACTTCAGCAGCCTGGGGTAAATTCCTGAATTTTTAATGTTTTATTTTGGAGTCCATGGCACAGCTTTCACTGACAGGAGGGGGGTTTCCCTCTTGGAATGGGGGAGAGGGTATTTACTGAGGGCTTCTGGGTGTGCCACTGTGGATGTTGCTGCAGCAAATCCCTTAATTATCCCATCAGGTTCCCTTTCCTTTGTTTTTGATGTGATTGAGTGTTCAGCAAAATTGTTCTAATCCTCCAAAATCCCTGGTGGATTTGGCCGGGTGTGGCCTGGACAGAGATTTTTTATTACCATTATTTTTCAGTCTGAGTGTTAAAGGGAAGAGTGAGGGGGGGGGATAGCCAGAGCTGGGTTTGGGCTGGAGCTGGATGGGGATGCCAGACACCTGGATATGGAATGTTTTCCCTGTGGGACTGGGACCCTAGAGACAACTGAAACCTGGGGAGGACTCTGGCACATTTGGGAGCTTCCAGCTCAAACACAAGAACAAGGATTCAGGCTTGGAGCAGTTTTTGGGGGAGGGATGGTCCCTGCAAGCCTTGAGGGATCTTCTCTCCATCACTGCAGGCTGGGCAGAGTCATCCTCGTCTTCTCCAGGACCAAGCAGAGCCTTGAGGGCTCTCCCAGATCATTTTCCTGACTCAGGAAGGATGTGGTTGTTCCTCAGAGCCCCACCAAGGTGGTGCCTGATGGTGCTGGATTTGGTGCCAGGCTGAGCCAGGAGGGGAGACCGAGATCCCCTGGGAGCTCGGGGGTGGGGATGGACCTCTGGACACTGGCTGGAGCTGAGCCAGGGGGGAACAGTTGGATATCAGGGAAAGGTTCTTCCCCAGAGGGGCAGGGCTTTCCCAGGTTTTGCTCAGGTTTCCCTGGGCCTGGGGGTACAGGCCCCAAGGCTGCTAGAGCTCCTGGAGCCTTTGGACAGCACTCTCAGGTATAGGGTGGGATTTTGGGGTGTCTGTGCAGGGCCAGGGGTTGGACTGGATGATCCTTGGGGTCCCTTCCCACTGAGGATGTTCCCTGAACAGAGCAGGGCAGGGGCTGGAATCTCTTCCCTGCTGTTTTAATCCCAGAGGAGCTGCTGTGGTTGTTGCTTTGCTGGGAGTTTTTCCTCTTCCAGACCAAACTCCCTTTCTAGCCTGGGATGGAGTGTGTGGGATCTGGAGTTAAGACTCCAAGGAATCTGGCTTGGCTGGGCAGCAGAGCCCTGGAGGTTTCTGAGGAACTGGGTGTCACAAAGCAGCCAGAGTTTCTGTTCCCAAGCCCTTGACCCCTCGGCCAGGCCCCTTCTTGAAGGGGGTTCCAGATGAGTGTGTTGGAGGTTTTTATCCATCCTTGTGCTCAGTTATTTATCCATGGTAATTTATCCATCCTTGTTCTTGGTTATTTATGCATCCTCACCCTCACAGAGCAGCCGGAATCCAGGAACCAGTGCTGGGTTCGGTTTCTCTCCCTCCCTTGGGACCTGCCCAGGTTTCTCAGCCACTGCCCAGCCCCAGGAGAAGGAAGCCCTTGAGGAGCCGGTGGTTAAGTGGCCCTTAATTGATTCGGAATAATCTTGACAGGTTCTGCGGAATCGCCCCTTTCCAACTGAATGGCTCGGGCTGGGTCTGTGTGGATGCCAGCGCTGCTTTGCTTGGCTGCATTCCTGCCCTTCCAGCTTGTGCGTTCCTTTTAACCCTTCCTTTGCCGGCTTCTCCACAGAATCCAGGAATGGGGATGATNNNGGATGATTTCCCCACCCCGTTTCCCTGCAAAGGTTCCTCACCTTCTTTGCCCTGGGCCTGGGGAGCCTGGAGTTTGTCGCGTTTTGTTTTGTTTTGTTTTTTTTTCCCGGCAGAGTGCTCAGAACAGCTGATTTATTGTTTGTACCTCTGTTATCGACCTGGCACACTCAGGAGTGACTGGAAGGGGCTGGGGAGGGACGGGGACGG
>VXBQ01000757.1:170607-191675 GCA_013400175.1 Phainopepla nitens | reverse complement strand
GGATGGAAGGTCTCAGCTCCAAATTGTCCCATTTTGGGGAAACAGAGAGCACGGCTGCTCTGCTGAGAGCTCCCATTCCTCTCCAGCCCCTCTCCTGGGGCCCAGGTGGAGCCGGGGCTGTGTTTCCACTGTCCCTTCCTCTGTCCTGGGTCCGTGGGAACCACTTCACCCTTCAAAAGTGACAATTTTTTTCCCATGTCCTGCTGCCTGGGCACAAGAGCAGATGTCTCCACCTCCCTGTGCCCTGAGGTTGTATTTCCCCTCAGGCCCTGTCACAGCAGTGAAAACCCTGATTCCCTCAGTGCCCCTTCCCCTGGGTGTGCCCTGGGCTGGGAGATCCTCATTTCCCCCCTGCCCACGGGCTTGGATCAATACCATTGATCAATAATCTGCTGTGGGGCTGGGGCTGCCCAGGGCACCTCCACACCCTCCCTGTGCCCCCCTGGGGCTGCACCGGCCCCAAGGGGACAAGGGTGGGACACAGGAGCCGTGTTCTCTCCGTGCCCATGCGGTGTGGGATTCTTCCCTGCTCAGGCTGTCTCCCCTTGTCCCATTGGAGCCTCCAGCCCCTCAAAGCATCCCCCGGATATTCGGGAGCTGCTCCCACGGCCGGCTCTGAGGCAGCAGCAGAGAAGCTGCAGCAAAGGCTCCTCAGAATCTCCCTCCCTTTGCAAGTCCTGAGGTCCAGCAGCTCTGGGGCAGCTGCTTCCCAGCCGTGGGGTGGGACCCTATCCCTGCATCCTCCCCATACCTAGATCATCCCTGTTCCTGGATCCCCATATCCTCCCTCACCCTGGATTATCCCTTTCCCCGAATCCCCACATCCTCCCCACCCGCGCACCCTCCCCATTCCTGACCCTAACCCGTCACCCTCCCGGCTGCCGTGTCTGTCCATCCTCCCCATCCCATCCCTGCATCCTCCTCATCACCGCATCCCTGTATCTCCGTGCCTAAGCCGATCCCCGCATCCTCCCCATCCCGAAACCCTCTCCATCCCCCCATCCCATCGCTGCCGCTGCCTCCCGTCCATCCCTGCCTCTCCCGGCTCCCCTGTGCCGCGGGCTGGGAATGGTACAGCCCTGCTGCAGCGCCCGCTGCTCCGGGGACGTTGCTGGAAGGTGAAGGCAGCGGCTGCGGGGGCTGCGGCGGCCGCATCCAGCCCCGACACTTCCCGGGAGAAGGGCTGCGAGGGTCCCCGCGCCCAGCTCCGTCCCGATCCCTCCCGCGGCTGCTCCCGCGCTCCAGGCAGGAGCCATGACCCAGGGAAAGGTAGGAGGGAGGCCGGAGCGGGCAGGATGAGTCTGTCCCTGTTGCATAACGGCGCGTTTGGAGGAGGAAAGAAGGGTGGAGGGAAGGGATTTAAGGAATAAAACGATGGGTGGAGGTGGGAGCTGGATATTCGTGCACGGACCCTGCCATGGGGGTGGAAGGGNNCCTCTGCCAGCTCATGCACCATCTCCATGGCAACGTTCTGGATGCAGCTCCATCCCTCTGGATGTCCTTGGATATCTGGGAGGGGGGTGGGGGGTGGGAAGGGGGCTTGCATGATCTCGGCCCCCTAAACCCAAGGGACAGGGAAGGACAGGGAAGGACAGGGAAGGACAGGGAAGGACAGTCCCTGGGGCCTGGCAGGGGAGGTGGCACAGCTGGATCTGCCCCTGGGACACATCCCAGCCTGGTCCCTCCTGTGTTTTCAGGGCCTGTGACCCCTTCAGTTGAAGCCCCTCTCACTCTGCTCTGTTAATGCCTGCTTGGTTTGGGGCTCATTGTGGTTCCAGCCCCGCATCCGTGAGATCTGGGGGATGCCATTCCTGGTGCTGAGCTGGCTCTTCCGTGGGCAGCAGAGGAGCCCAGGCTGACAATTTATCCCAGGCTGATCTGGAAGGTTAAAGGGATCAAAGGGATCATGTTCCCAAGGAGAGGAGAGTGCTCAGGTGGCCCCAGGTTGGCTCCTTGCTGCGATCCCAAGCCCTTTGAATTCTGGGAAGCAGCAGAGATGAGCCTCCACACGGGCAGAGAGGAAGGAACCAGGAGAAAATTCTGGAGGTCCAAACCAGAGCATCCTGGGAGCAACTCCCCAAAATGGGTGTAAATGGGAATGAAGAGTTCAAGATTTTCGGCCCAGAAACTGAAAGCTCTTTTTAAGGAGTAATGTGGGAAGTTTGATGAGAAGCAGAGAATTCCTTGGATGTTTTTGGTGTCACGTTGAGCCCGAGGCACCGTGGGGGCTCCTTGTCTCCCCTCAGACCTCCCTGCCTGGAACTTCTCAGCCCAATTAACACCTCAGGGGCTTTCCCATCTCTCCTCAGTCATGGATGCCCCTTCCCGGGGGTGCAGGGATGGGCCCGTGCCCAGTCCCCAGGAATGGCTGTCTCCCAGTTCATGACCCCTTTTCCAGAACCTGTCTGTGCCAGGTTCTCATTCGGGGTGGTTTCTGGGGTGGTTTTACTCAGATCTTTCTCTTTCTTTGCCCCTTTCTGTGCAGCTCTCTGTGAACAGCAAACCCCCCAGCTCTGAGGGGCAGGGGGACAAGAAGGACAATGCCACAGCCCCCCCGGCTCCTCCGTCCTATGAGGAGGCGACAGCAGGAGAAGGGATGAAATCCGGGGCTTTCCCTGCTCCGCCGGCGGCCCCGCTCCACCCCAGCTGGGCTTACGTCGATCCCAGTGAGTCCTTCCATGGCTGTACTGGGGTGAGCCCCTACGAGAGGGGGCAGAGATCCCCTCCAGGACTGGAGAGGAGAGGGGCAACTGGGATAAGAAGGGGACCAGGGATAAGAGAGGACCAGGGATGTGGTGCCCAGTTTGGCCCAGGGCAGAGCTGCAGCCGTGAGCTGTGAGCCTCTGTCTGCACAGGAGTGTCTCTATTAATGTCTAAAATTCTCCATCTACCCATGAGCATATCCATCTACACATAAAAGTCTCCATCTGCAGATAAAAGGCCATATCTGTAAGTAAAAGCCATTCCAGCCATCCCAGAGATCTCACCCCCTTCCAGACATTGGAGTAAACTCCTTCCCAGTCCCATGGTGGGAGAAATCCCCATTCCCAGCTCCCTGCCCTGGGTGATCCCAGCTCCTGGCGCTGGAGGGAAAGTCCTGGAGCAGCTGCAGGGATCCCCCCACCCCCTCCTGCAGCTCCTGCTCAGCCCCAGCTCTCAGAGCAGCTGAGGTGGCACAATTGGTGTCACAGTCAGTGTCACAGCCCTGAGTGTGGCTGTTGGCAGCTGGTGGCAGAGCCAGGGAGGCTGGGACATGGCTGGAGCCAAAGGCTGGATTGTTCCAGCATCGTCCCAGCATCCTTGTGGCCATTCCTGGGCAAACCAACACTTTTTGCAATACCCAGAGCTTCTGCTGGGCCGTAGCAAAGGACAAAGCCCTGGCTGTGCCCAGGGAATGGCTGGAGGCTTGCAAGTGGGGCTGGATCGGGGTGGGGTGGCTGGGAAGTGACCCTGGGGTGGCTAAGTGCTCGCTTAGCACAGTTCCAGCCAGAGAAAATGCTGGAAGGACGAGATTTAGGGACTCCTGAGCCCTTGCCCTGCTCCATCCTTTGCTGCCTGTTCTGTCCAGCTGCAGGGGTGGGATGCTTGGGGAAGGGAAAGGAGTGAAAACTTCCCCCTGCTATGTCTGTGCTGGCATATTCAGACGGTTAAGGCATTCTGTGCCTTTTCCCTAAGGCACAGAGGGGATAAATCCCCCCCAGGTGGCTCTGGGGATCATCTGGATTTTTCTGCTGTCACAATGATTTAGGGTGGGTGACCCCAAATGGGGTGGGATGGGGTACTTGGTGTCTCCAGGTGGGAAACCCACCCTATGGCATGTCTCACACCTTACTGGGAGCACCTGGAGAGAAGGGATGTGGATTTGGGGTTGTTTCTGTGACAATGAGCTCAGGACACACTGTCCTGTTGTGGCCTTGGGTGGGGGGATGGATGTGGGGACACTGCCAGGGAGGGAGGGAGGAGGATAAAACCCTTCAGTTCCTCCGAGGCACTGAGGTCCCAGTTGGGTGTTTAGAGGCCAATTTGGTGTTCAGGTGTCAATTTGGTGTTTAAGGGCTGGGATTCCTTCAGTGCAGGAGGCTTGGAAATGTCCCAGGGATTCTCTGGGACAGGTACTCTGGGCCCGATGAGGGATCCAGGAGAACACACAGGAGTGTTCACACAGCTCCAGTGGGGCAGGAAGGAAGGACCAAGGGATTTATCGACAACAGAACAGCACCAGGGACTTATTTCCTGCTGGGGGCACCTAAATGAGGCTCCTGCACTAGGAGCAGCAACTAGAGCTAGCAAATTTTGACCAGGAAAACAGGAGAAATTCAGGATCAGGACCTTGAGTTTGGCTTTCCTGCTGTCTGCTCTGAGATTGAGAGGGTCTTTGCTCCATCTTCCTAAAGGATTTGGGTATCCCTGAGCTCAGAAGCTTTAGGAGGAGGGGAGGTGTCTGTGGACCAGGCAGGGATGGGAATGTAAAGCTGGAAAATCACACAAAAGTCCTTCTGTGGAAACCCAGCATGGGGGACTTCAGTGACACGGGAGGGGACAGACATCAGCCAGGAAAGCAAAGAGGGCATGAAATGATCATGGAATCATGGAATGGTTTGGGTGGGATGGAACCTTTAAACTCACCCTGCCATGGGCATGGACACCTTCCACTACCCCAGGTTGCTCCAAGCCCCGTCCAACCTGGCCTTGGACACTTCCAGGGATGGGGTAGGGAAAACCAGCAACAGGAGCTTCTGTTCCTGTTTTGGCAAAGCAGGGATGACGTGTGCGGTGATTTGAAGATTTGGGGGAAGATTTTTCTCATTGGTGGCATTGGAGCTGTTTCCTCCTTTTTCAGGCTCAGTGCTTAACTGTTCCCTGAGTCCCTGCGTGGAAATGGGATTGAGGGATGGACCTCAGGGAGCTGCCAGGAGCTGCACTGGAGCAGGGACAATGTTGACAAAAGCCACGATGCAAACACAGCTCTCACAGGAGAGCAGCGAGGGAATCCTGCTCCCGCTGGGAATGCTGAGTCACAGCTGCGCTGGGGATGCTTTAATATCCAGCGAAAGAAGAGCAAGGGATGATCCCAGCCCTCCAATTGCTGAGGAAGGTTTGGTGTTTCCTCAGACAGGGATTAAGACTGGTGTTGGGATGGTTTGTGGAAATGTGCCCCCCTCTTCCCAGGGATGGTCCTAACGAGCTGCAGGAGCAGGAAGGGAGCAGAGGAACACCTGGGAATCTGGGGCACCTGAGCAGTGATCGCTCCCTGGGGTCAGGTTCGGCAGCTGGGGGGGAATTGGGGTGGGAGCTGCTCCGTTTGGCCTCTCTGCAGGCAGCACCAGCCCGAGCTACGGCAGCGGGGGGTACCCGGGGGACACGGAGCTGCTCACGACCTTCAGCTGGGACGACCAGAACGTGCGCAGGGTGTTCATCAGGAAGGTGAGGGAGGGACACGTCCCTCGTCCTCTGGGCTGGCAGAGCTGGAGCCCCCAGGCCTTGGAGGGGCCCGGCTGTGCTGGATCCTGGATCCACAGATCACCTCTCCCTGCAGGTTTATGCCATCCTGATGGTCCAGCTCCTGGTCACCGTTGTCATCGTGGCTTTCTTCACCTTCTGGTAGGTGCTGGGTTTGTCCCGAGCCACCTGGGACCCAGGCCCTGGGCAGGTTCCTGGGGGTTGTGTCACACCTGGATTTTTTTTTCTGTATTCCAATAGAAAAGCAAAGCTGAGGGAACACTCAGATGTCCCCTGGTCCTTTTGGTCCCATTCCCACCCATGCTCGGGGTTGGATCATCCATCCTGGGTGATCCCCTGGCTGCTGCCCTTGGGCAGTAACTGCTGGGTTTTCCCTGTGGCAGTTACCAGATCCCAGCTCCAGGGGCTGAGTTCCCTCCCCTGCTCATCCCCCTCTCCAGCTCAGATGACCAAACGCTCTGGGTGTGTGTGGCTCACGTTGCCTCCAGAATAAATAATGGATCACTGCCAGCCTGAGGATTTGGGCTCCCTAATCCCCTGTGAGAGCTGTTCCCGGCCAGCTCTGGTGTGGAACTGGGGGACCAGCACTGCCCTTCCCACCTGGCAGCTGGAATTCCTCTCTACAGGCTCAGGCTGCTGAGGGGATTCACCCAGGCCTGGGTTTTTATTCCCCATGTTAGGGCTGTTCCTGGAGTTCATGGAGCAGGGAGCTGTGTGGGATTGGATTTTTCCTGCTCAGGATCTTTCCTTCTGTCTTGCAGTGAACCAGTCAAGGGCTACATCCAGACCCACTCCGCCTGGTACTGGGCTTCCTAGTGAGTATCCCTGGCTTTTTCTGCAGCCTTGTGTGCTCCAGACAGCCTGGATGGGGCTGTGGGGATGTGGGAAGGGTCTCCAACACTTCCCAAACACTTCCTGTCCTGCATGTGAAGAATTACTCCAAAGTGTCCAGGGGCAACTGGGGAAGGTCATGGAATTGTGGAATGGGTTGGGTGGGGAGGGACCTTAAAGCTCGTCCAGTGCCTCCCCTGCTGTGGGCAGGGACACCTCCCACTGCCCCAGGCTGCTCCAAGCCCCATCCAGCCTGGTCTTGGACACTGCCAGGGATCCAGGGGCAGCCACAGCTGCTCAGGGAAACCAATCCATGGGTGAGCCTGAGGTGAGATGGAAAATCTGACCTGAATGAGCAAGAGACACGAAAGAGGTGAACTCCAAACACTTGCCCAAAAATGGCTCTAGAAACCAGGGTTGAAGTAAATACCTGAGTATTTCAAGCAGAAAACCAGAGAAAACTGTGGAATTTCCAGAGAAACAGTGTAGAAACTCCTACACGAGACCTGGAAGGGTGTTCAGGGTACCTTAGAGGCTTGGTTTTGGGAATGTCCCCTGGGAATGTCCCCAGGTGGTTTCTGGGGTTTCCATTACATAATATGCAGTGGATGGAGGGGTGGATTTGGATGTGTTGGGATGTTCTTGGCCATGTCTGAGTGGGGCTGCCACTCCTGGGGCTCCATCCCAGAGCCCCAAAGTTGGGATGCCATTCCTTGGTCCCCCAGACCAGCCTGGAATGGAGCTTCCGTGTGCTGGGATCTCCTGGCTCTGTGGTTTCCGGGCTGCTGATGGGGTCAGTGCTGCTCATTAAGTGTGAAGTGAATGCAGCTTTAATCAGTTCACACCCAAATCAGGAGATGAGACACTGGCTTATATAACCTGGGAAAACCCTCCCAGCAGCAGGAATGGAAGCATCTGGCAGCTCTGTGGCACCAGGAGGGAACCAAAGGTGCTCCAGAGGGCAGCTGGGGTTGGAGAGGCCGTGTCACCTCACAGGGGACAGGGAGAGGAGGCTCAGCTCTGCTCAGGTCCTCACCTTGGCCTCTGGGGTCACCTCTTCCAGCTCCCTGCCCAGACAGAGTTTATTCCCTCCTATTTTCCAGTAGGAACACCCTTGGGGCTGCTGGGGGGGGTTCTGTCCTAGAGGAATTTCCCCCCTGGTCATTGTACCCCTGTGCCCAGGTGAGACCCCACCTGCAGAGCTGTTCCAGCCCTGGGGCCCAGCACAGGGAGGATGAGGAGCTGCTGGAGAGAGCCCACAGGAGGCCACGGAGCTGCTCCAGGGCTGGAGCCCCTCTGGAGCCAGGCTGGGAGAGCTGGGGGTGTTCACCCAGAGAGGAGAAGGATCCAGGGAGACCTTGGAGCCCTTTCCAGGGCCTGAAGGGGCTCCAGGAGAGATGGAGAGGGACTGGGGACAAGGCCTGGGGGGACAGGACACAGGGAATGGTTTCCTACTGCCAGAGGGCAGGGATAGGTGGGATATTGGGAAGGAAACTCTGTGAGGGTGGGGAGGACCTGGGATGGATTTCCCAGAGCAGCTGTGGCTGCCCCAGCCCTGGAAGTGTCCCAGGCCAGGCTGGACGGGGCTTGGAGCAGCCTGGGATAGTGGGAGGTGTCCCTGCCCATGGCAGGGGGTGAGATGGGATGGATTTTAAGGTCCCTTCCCACCCAGGCCATTCCATTACTTTAATTTTTTTCTGTCTTTTCACCGCCCAGTGAGCCAAGCCCTTCCCTCCATTCCAGTGTCTCCAAATGCTTTTCCTGCTCTGTGCTTGGATCTCCTTTCTAACCAGAGACCTCTGTAAAATAAACCTGGGAGCCCCAGAATGTTTTCCCACTGCGGGGGTGGCACCTCAGCACGAATAAATCCAGAGCAGCCAGGGGATGGGCAACCCTGCTGGCTCTGTGCTCCCCACAGTCTCCTTCCAGCTGCTCAGCTGTGTCCAGTCCGGCTTTCCTGGTTTCCCAGTGGGAGAGCTGGGCCTGGGTTTATCTCTGTGCCCTGCTCGTGGCCCTGGGCTCTGCCGTCACCTCCCTGCCCCGGCCGAGGGTCAGTGGCTATCGGGAGCCATCGGCACACCCGGAACCGCTGCCCCGGGCACCGGGGAAAGCAGGGGAGCAGCTTCCAGAGCCAGGAAAAACACCCAGCTGCGGGAGGGAGAGCCTCCCTCAGTCCTGGGGCTGCTGTGCTTTGAGAGGGGTCAAAATCCTGGGACACAAAAACTGCCAGGACCCGGGCGGGGCTGGGCAGCCACTGCACTGTTAGGCTCTGCTGAGCCGGGAGGATTCTCTTGCCCTGGGCTTGTCCCTGAGTCCTTTTCTGAATGGATCCTCCTACCCTGAGCCCTTCCCCAAGCAGCTGCTCCTGCCCTGAGCCTTTCCCTTAGCCCTTCCCTGCCCTGGGCTCTTCCTCAAGCACTCCTGCAGCGGAATCCTGAAATGGGTTGGGCTGGAGGGACCTTAAAGTCCACCCAGTGCCGCCCCTGCCATGGGCAGGGACACCTCCCACTATCCCAGGTTACTCCAAGCCCTGTCCAGCCTGGCCTTGAGCACTTCCAGGGATGGAAAGTCAAAACCTTCCCACTCCTGGAGGGATGTACCATGGGAGCAGCTCCCTCCTCCAGCACAGCCCGGCCACTTTTCCAGCCCTTGGTTTAAGAGCCTCCAGCCTCCACACCACCAAGCCAGAAAGGGTTTGGAAATGAGGGGAAAAGCCTGGCACCTCCATGTGAAAAACACACAGAATCACAGAATCTTGGAATCATGAAGGCTGGAAAAGCCCCTGGAGATCATCGAGTCCAAGCACCAACCCTCCACTGACCATGTCCCCCAGTGCAACATCCACAGGCACTTCCAAGGATGGGATTCCGCCACTGCCTGGGCAGCCCCTTCCAGTGCCTGACCTCCCTTTCCATGAAGGAATGTTTCCTAGGAGCCAACACAAATCCAGTTTCTACCCTGTTTGTCATTAACACATTTGGGTGCTCTCTGGGGTCTGAACCTGACCTTGGCTCTGCTCTAAATGCAGCCCTCAGCTTTTCCAGGGATGTTTTGTCCCACCCTGGGGATGGGTACACGCAGGGGAGGCCCCTGAGGGCAGGAAGGAGCTTAGTGAGAGGGACCAGGGGTAGGAACTACCCTGACACCCACCACCTGCTGGGTGTCTGCATTTCCAACATCCCCATCCCATAGGAATTCCCTGCTGCAGCACCATCCCAGGCTGGTTTTCCCCCCCTGAACTCTCCCTCTCTCCTTGCAGTGCCGTTTTCTTCGTCACCTACCTGATCCTTGCCTGCTGCTCCGGGCCCAGGTAAAGGGATCACTTTGGGATCTGGGACAGCCTGGGGAATGCAGCAAGAATGTTCTCCTCAGGTTTCCAGCCCTGTTATGGGACAGGGATGGAGCTGTGCCAGCACTGGGATGCAGCTGCTGGGTTTCCATGGGATCATGGAATGGTTTGGGTTGGAAAGGACCTTAAAGCCAATCCAGTGCCACTCCTGCAGGGACATCTTCCACTGTCCCAGACTGCTTCCAGCCCCATCCAACCTGGCCTTGGACACTTCCAGGGATGGGGCAGCCACAGCTGCTCTGGGAAACCTGTTCCAGATGTTGGAAACAGCTGTTCCAGGCCTGGTGCAGCCAGCCTTGGGTTGCTGCAGCTCAGGAGTTCAATTGCAGCAGAAACTGTCTCATTTGCAGCTCTGGATTCTGGGAATTAAACATTCCGGAGGATGCTCCTGTCAGCTCCCAGTGGAGCAGGAATATCCTGGGAACCTTTGGCCCGGGAGGACCCCAAATGCCCTGTGGCTCCCAGCAGGGTGACTGTGCCCTGCACTGCCCCTGGCCCTTGTGCACAGGGCACTAATTACCCTCGTGGCCATTAATTACCCTCACAGCCACTAATTACCCTCATGGTCACGGATTCCCTGACACAGTCCCTGCTGACTGGCCCGTTTCCTTTGCAGGAGATACTTCCCATGGAATCTGATCCTGCTCAGCATCTTTGTGAGTAGCACATCTGGCCAACATCTGCTCTGGGGTCAGAGTGGCTCCAAGAACACATACAGGGCTGACATTCCTGGGGAAAAGTGGGAATTTCATCCTCTTATTGTCCTGTGCCTGGGCTGAGGAGCTGTGGTTGCACTGGGATGGGAGAATCTGGAAAAAAAGGGAGCCTCTGTTTGTTAAAAAATTGCAAAAAAATAATCTGTGGAATTGGGTGGGAACTGGGATTGGAGCTGGGTGAGAACTGGGATGGGAACTGGGGTGGGAACTGGATTGGGAACAGGGGTGGGAGCTGAGATATGCTGGGCTGGGAGCAGGGGTGGGAGTTGGGTCCTGTACAGGAGGGATGCAGGAGCAGGGGATGTTCCCTCTGCCCTCTCCTGTGGCTATCAGTCTCTAGGGGGTTCCAAACACTGCCAGAGTTCCTTCTCCTGAGAGTCTGAGAGGCTTCTCTGCCCTTTTCTCTGGGGTTGAGGGATTTCCTGTGGTGTCTCCTGCCGGGACATGAGGGTGCTAACCAGGCTCCATTTTCCCCCAGACCCTGTCCATGGCCTATCTCACTGCGATGCTCTCCAGGTGGGTTGGGCACTGTCCTGTGTCTCTTCCTGAAAAAATTCTCTATTCTTGAGGTACCTGGGCCACCTTGAGCTGTCCGGGGTTCCCAGCAGCCACACAAAGCTGGAGCTTTCCTGTGAAAACACTTTCTAAGGAAGGTTTCCAAGGCCTGCCCCTGTCCCAAGGGAGGCAGCACTGGGGGATTCCTGCATCCCAAATCCTGCAGGAGAGCCCTGGAGGCCTGGGACAGGGCAGCACCTGGATGGGCTGGAGGTGACCACACAGTGAACCCACATTTCTCACTGGGCAGGTCCCAGGCAGGTGGGGCTGCACTGAGCAAAGGAATTTTTTCCAGCAGTTTCAGGAATTTGTATCCCACAGCCTGTTCCCTTCCGCTCAGTTGCACTGGGAAATCTGCTCCTGGCTTATGTGGGAGCCTGGAAAGAGGGATGTGATCCAGGGCGGGTGATGGATGTACTGGGACAAAGAATTCCGCAGCCTCAGCAGCTCCAGGGGGAAAACTCCAGTGGCCCTGCACAAATCCCCCCAGGGAGAGCAGGACTGGCTTTTCCAAGGGCTGAGCCTGGCACTGCAGCCAAAATCTTGATCCAGCCTGGAAACCATTCCAGCCTGAGCCTGCAGCCTCTGTCCCTGCTCCAATCCCTCCTTCCTGCCCTTTTCCAAAAGTCAGACTGGGCAGGAGCCCAGAGGCTGCTCCTTTGGTTTTCCCTCATGCTGTGGGGACTTTTGTCATCCTGGTTTTGTTACCTCCCAGTCAGGATCTTGCCCATTCCCTGTCTGTCCATGGACAGTGGGATTGGTGGAATTGGAGCCCACTGGCTGCTCTGGAGCTCTGGAAAGCCCAGATGGACCCTCCTGCCTTCCCTCTGTCCTTCAAAACAGCAGGAAAACCCATCCAGGCTTTTTTCTATCCTTCCTTTTTCAACATTAATATGGAATATTGATAATTCCAGCACTGTTTGTGCCCACAGGATTCATGTTTTCCTTCATGTTTGCCAAGGTCCTGCCTGTCTGAATCCCTCCCTTCCCATCCCTGTGGCAATGATCCAAACATGGTTTTCCTGGTAATTTTGCAGTTATTACAACACCAAGTCGGTGCTGCTGTGCCTCGGGATCACGGCCCTGGTCTGTCTGTCTGTCACCATCTTCAGCTTCCAGAGCAAGGTGGGACTGTGGGAGCCTCCCTTGGGAAGGGGCACATCTGGGGCAGGACGGGGTGCTGGGGGGAGCTGGGAGTGCCTGGAAGGCTCTGGATACAGGACCAACCTGGGACACGTGGGGATGTCACGAGAAGGTTGGAGTAGATCAGGACATGTGCTAGGGAGGGATGTGGCCAGGATGTAAATGGGGCTGGAAGATGCTGATATATGGGAATAAATGAGATTTTTTTGTGGATTAGGATCTGCCATAGGTGTAAATGGGACTGGAAAATGCTGATGTGTGGGAATAATCTGGGATTTTTGGAGGATTGGGATGTGTCAAGGATGTCAGTGGGGCTGGAAGAGGCTGTATGGTGGTAAACTGGGAATTTTGGAGAGCTGGGCTGTGGGATACAGAAGGACACAAAGGTGTGTGATGGATTTGGGATTCCTGGTGCGTGGCGGGACCTCAGCCCTTCCCGGTGGCACTAATGGGGATTTGGGAAGCATTGGCTCTGTGCCAGGGGGTGGCTGCAGGGATGGAGAGGCAGAACCAGCTCCGGGTGAGTTCCAGCGGCACTCGGGAGCTCTGGCTCCCCCGGAGGCAGCCCCTGGAACGGGACATTCCTCCCTTCCGTCCGCAGTTCGACTTCACGTCCTACCAGGGCGTTCTCTTCGTGCTGCTCATGGTGCTGTTCCTGGGGGGACTGGTCCTGGCCGTCATCCTGCCCTACCAATACGTGAGTGACCAACTGGGCCAAACTGGGTGCGCTGGGAGGGGGGGCTCAGCTCCCCGAAAATGGGCAGGAACCCCCACGGAAGGACGGAAGAGCAAGGGTCATTCCCTGGGATGGACCATGGAATACAGCTCAAGGTTGGAACTGGCCCAGGGTTAAGGACATTTCCTGCTGCTCCTGGCAGTGGAATCATTTTGGTCAGGAGGGACCTCAAAGGCCATGCAATCCCACTGCCTGCCACGGGCAGGGACACCTCCCACTATTCCAGGCTGCTCCAATCTGCCCTTGGACCCTTCCAAGCCACAGCTGCTCTGGGAAATCCATTCCGGGGCCTTCCAAGCCACCCAGGGAGGAATTCCTTCCCAGGGTCCCATCCAGCCCTGCCCTCTGGCAGTGGGAAGCCATTCCCTCTTGTCCTGTCCCTCCATGCCTTGTCCCAAGTCTTTCTCCAGCTCTCTTGGAGCCCCTTTAGGACCTGGAAGGGGCTCTGAGGTCTCCCTGGATCCTTCTCCTTTGTGGGTGAACACCCCCAGCTCTCCCAGCCTGGCTCCAGTCCTGGGAGCAGCTCCACGGCCCCCTTTGGACTCATTCCAACATATCCATGCCTGTCCTGTGCTGGGACCCCCCTGGATGCAGATGGGGTCTCACCTGAGCACAGGTGCCTCTGCTGAGGCCTCAGTTTCCCCTCAGTAAAACCAGGGAAATGAGCACATTAAACTCTGTCCCAAATCCAGGGCAGGACTTGGACTCAGGACTAACACCCAGCGCCTGCAGATTTCAAATCTTGAGGTCTCAGTTTCTCAGCAATGACCCTGGGTGACCCTCAGGAGCCAAGTCCAAAGGGACAGTGACACTCCTGTCTGTCCCCAAGGCCTCACACAGCTCCAGTCACTTCCTTCAGCCTCTCCAGCCACTTCTGGCCTCAGCTGTGCCCAGGGGAAATCCTGGAGCATCTTCCAAGCACACTGGAGCAGGGCTGGGCTGCATCCAAGGGTGTCTCGTCCTGGGAGGCATCACTCCCAGAGAGCCTGGCAGCCCCTGGGACATGGGGAGGGGGGTGGGGCCAGGCAGGTGCCATAAATCACCTGAGAGGCTCCTGGGATCCCAAATCCCTCCCCATCCCAGCCAGCTCCTCTGCCCTGAGTCATTCTCTAAGGGAGACCTCCAGGAGATTCCCACTGGTCCCAGCCCTGGAGTTGGTGCTGGACAGGTCCAACCTGGGGATTCCAAAGAGTTGGATTTTGGCTGTCTGGGCTTGAGCTTCTCCTCTTCCCAGTGGGAATGAGAGGCTGGAGCACTCCCAGTGCCAAAGCACAGCTGTGAAACTGGAGAGACAACTCCTCCTCATGTGACACCTGGCGAGATAAGCACAGTCAGAGGCAGCGCTGAATGAGCCCGGAGGCAGGAGGTGACTCTGGAAAGACAGCAGAAATCCCTGGAGAGGCAGGGACAGCCCTGGCTTCACTGAACCCATCTTGGGTTGAACCAGCACCTTCTCCTGGTTCCTGTGGGCCACAGCAGGGGCTGAGCTTTGCTCCCAGTTCCAGTGAAACTCCCCCTGTGACTCCCACCGATGAATATATTTAAATTGTGCTTGTTAATTGATCACATGGAATTTCCTAAGGGGGAAGGGACCCACCAGAGTCATCCAGTCCAACTCCTGTCCCTGCCCAGCACATCCCAACAAGCCCACTTTGTGCCTGGGTGTTGTCCAAATGCTCCTGGAGCTCTGGCAACCCTGGGGAGCTGTTCCAGTGGGGGAAGAACCTTTTCCCAATATCCAACCCAAACCTCCCGACACAGATCCAGTGTTCCCTCAGGCAAATTGAAGCTCTTGGAATATTTGGTGTTTCTTTCAGTGAGATCAGCCATGTTTGTGTAAATAAATCTGGTCTAGAGGTGCTCCAAAATGTTCCCATCAGGAGAGTGCTGGGACTGGGACATGTGGCTGCCCCTGGATCCCTGGAAGTGTCCAAGGCCAGGTTGGACAGGGCTTGGAGCAACCTGGGATAGTGGGAGGTGTCCCTGCCCATGGCAGAGATGGGACTGGGTGGGCTTTAAGGTCCTTTCCAACCCAGGCCATTCCATGATTCCATGATTTCCACAGGACAGTCACTGGGGCCAGGTGCTGTTTGGAATAACAAACACGTGCTGGAGACGTTTAGGAGCCAAAGGGATACAAAGGCCTCAGAGAGGGAGGAACTGAGGTCCCGTGTCCTGTTCTGTGCCATAGCAACATTCCCAAAGAAACTGTTGAAGTTGGAACTGGTGCAAATCCAGCCTGGGCTTCTAGAGCACTTTCCCAACTTTCCCCCTGCACCTGGGAGCCAAATACCTTGGGAGTGAAGTGTTGCCTAGCCCATTCTGTCCAGCTCTGACGCCCGTGTCCATGTCAATGTCCCCGTGTCCGTGTCCTTCAGGTCCCGTGGCTCCACGCGATCTACGCTCTGCTCGGGGCTGGCATCTTCACCATGGTAAGTGTCTGTTCCCAGGGTCCGGCAGGGAAAACAGACAACTGGGAAAGGAGCTTGGAGCCTCGCAGGGAGCCGGGGCAGGGATTGCAGAGCTCGGGGTGGCCCCGCAGCAGCGATCCCGGCGGGAGCGGAGCCCGGCAGGGGAGGGACCGCGGACGTGCCAGCGTGCAGGGCACGGTGTGAGTGCCAAGCTGTGCGGGGTGAGCAATGCCGCCTGGATTGCTCTGCAGGGGTCGCGGGGACAGGCCAAAGGTGCCTCAGGAGCGGAGCAGGCAGAGCCGAGCACGGCATGGCCCCGGGAGCGAGGGGATCCAGGGATGCGGCCGCGCGGTCGAGTCGGGGCTGGTTGGGTGAGAGCGAGCCAAGGATTGGGATGCGTTTGGCTCACAGAGGTGCAGAAAGACAGAGAAGGCTGAGACTGGGGATTAGGAGGCATTGGGAGGGTTTACACAGGCGGGAAAAGCCCTGGAGCTGAGCAGCTCCTCCAAGGAAAGGCTTGGCTTGTTCGCGGTGGTCCCTCCCCAGAGCAAGTCCCGGCAGTGCCGTGCTGGGATTCAGCTGGGGGAGGTGTCGGGGAGGTGTCTGGGGAGGTGCCCGGTGTTCCCTGGAGCCGGGGCTCAGCCCGGGGCTGCCCTGGGCTCCGAGGCGCTGCGCATTGGGCACGTTGGGGATCGGAGCAGTTGAGTAATTGCCTTTATTGCCCATAAAAGTCACTGCAAGGGAGCGCGGGGAGCTTGGCGCTGATTCACGGCTCAAGATCCCTCTATAAAATACAAGGAGGCTTCAACATCTGATAATTACCCCATAAACATCAGTCAGAGCCTCGGCCTGGCCCTGCCAGGGCAGCTCGGCTGGGATTTGTTCTGGGGGAATAAAACAGCATCTCCTGGAGGACGGAGCAGCCCTGGAGAGCTGTGGACCCACGGGGGACAGCAGGATGGTGGAAGGAGGAAAGGGAGGGAGGAGAAATTGGTGGATTGCAGTCATGCCTGGGATTTCTGGTGGTGCTGCTCCGTGCCCAGCTGGGGCCAGGTCACCTCGTTCCCTGGCAGGTGCTTCCCACCTGGGGGAAGTGTGGGAATAACAAGCTGTGGGCTCTGAGAGAGGAGCAGAAGGGAGGGTGGCTCCAGAGCTGGCCCTGGGATGGAGGAAGCCTGAGGGAAGAGAGCCTGGAGAGGGAGTTACACTTGGGGTTTGATTGTCAGGAGGGAAATGAGGGAAGGGAAAAGTTACAGCTCATTCAGTGCCTTGTTCTGAACTCTTAAATTGTGGTTACAGCCTGTAAAAAGGGGCTGCACTTTCATCCCTGCTCCAGGAAGGCAGCAGGGAATTCTTCTGTCATTAGAGCCCTTCTTGCCTCCCTGGGCCAAACCTTGCTGTCACTGTCTCGGGGTTTCCTCTTTTCCCTTCCAGTTCCTGGCCCTGGACACGCAGATGCTGATGGGGAACCGCCGGTACTCGCTGAGCCCCGAGGAATACATCTTTGGAGCCCTCAATATCTACCTGGACATCATCTACATCTTCTCTTTCTTCCTGCAGTTCTTTGGCTCCAGCCAGGAGTGAGGGCAGCAGGGCAGGATCCTCCCTGTGCTGGCAAATGTGAGGGGTTAAATTGAAAAGCAGAGGCGAAAGGGTTCAAAACCACCAACCTGACCCAATCCCTCCCTTTCTGGTCCACCCAATGCACTAAGGAGCTCCGGGCCCCTCCCGCAGCTTTGTACATTTGCTGTCAGGCATTTGTGACCCAGAGAGCAAAGCAGGGCTTCAGTGTCGTGTCCCTTCTGCTCCCCCCACTCCCGCCCAGCCCAAACCAGCCCAGAGTCTGGGGGCAGGAGACCGAGACCTTCCTGGCCCCTGGGGCTGCTGGAGGTGCCCTCTTGAGTCCTGCCTGTCACAGAGTGAAAGTGCTGTGACAAAACAACAGTGAGGGCAGCAGAGCAGGGAATTTGGTTAGATCCTGGCAGGAGAAGCAGCTGAGCCAGGGGAAAAGCCTTGAGGAATCCTTGCATTGCCCTGTTTCCCACATTCCTTTGGAGCTTGGTGGCCTCCGCGCTATTCCTGGTGGCTCCTGCTGTTGGAAGAGTGGAGTGTGGGATCATACAGCTGGATTTCAGTGCTCCAGGCACAGGGAACCTGTTTGTTCAGGACGTGCAGCTCTCTGAGGTCATCCCTGGTGCCACTGCAGGAAGAATTCCCCTGGATCCCTTGCATCCGGCTGTGGGGCTGAGCGTCTTCCCCTTCCCCTTCCCTTCCCTTCCCTTCCCTTCCCTTCCCTTCCCTTCCCTTCCCACCCAGGGGAGTGTGCTGGTTCTCTTTGGAGTGTGGCTCCTCACCAGAGGGGTTGGGATCCCAGGGAAGGAATATTGCCAGGAAATGGCAGAGAAGAGATGGAGGAGGCTGAGTTTCCCTGCTGGGAAATGGGCTGGGATCCTGTGACCCACCCTAAGGATCTGACACCTTCACAGAATTGTCTTGGTTGCTCCAAATTAGCGTTCCTAAGGGGTTATTCCCAGGGCCTGAGGCCATTGGAACACCAGTGTTCCCTCTCCCTGGCTGTTTTCCACTTCTCCTCTCCCAAACGAGGATGTCAGCTCGGGCTCTGCAAGTGCTCAGGTAACTTTCCACCGTGGCCATGCTCACATTCCCTGTTTGGGGCTCAGCTGCTGATCTTGGACTGTAAAGCTCCCCAGGGAGATAAGGGGCCTTTTGCTCTCATTCCAAGAGTGATCCTTCCTGCAGATAGGACCTCCTATCTCCCATCTCGTTGGGAATGCCGGGCGAGTGCGTCACAGAGCTGCCTCCAGCAACCCCTGCTGGAGAGAGACTCTGCCAGAACGCTGGGACGGCACATTCCTGCTCCTTCTGCCCTGCATTTTACCCCACACATGTCCTGTCCTCCTGCCACACGTGTCCCGTGCCCAAGGAAAGTTACTGTGCAGGGAATGGAAATGCTCTGGCCCCTCTGGGGATGCGCCAGTGAGCACAGGTGATGCCTTTTCCTTATTTTCCCCCGCAGAACACCCCCAAAAAAACTCAACCAGACCAAAAAACCCCAGTCAGACACAAAAAAAACCCCAACCAGACAAAGAAAACCCAATTGGACAAAAACCCGCAACCAGACCAAAAAAATTTCCAACCCAACAAAAAAACCCTAACCAGAAAAAAAAATCTTCAACCAAACAAAAAACCCCACAAGCAGATGAAAAAAAACCACAGGCAGATAAAAAACCCCAGTCTGACACAAAAAACCCCCAACCAAACAGACAAAAAACCCCCAAACAATCCAAACAAAGCCAAGTTCCTTGTAGGGATGAAGGACACCATGAGGTGATGACAGCAAGAAGTTCATGCCCTGCTGGTTCCTGCTGAGGAGAACCAAATCCTTGGATTGCTGAGCAGGCAGAACTGGGAATGGTGTGGGAGACACCCTAAACTGGATGAAATAAGAGTTTCAAGAGGGAATTTCCTGGCCCTCAGCAGACTGGCTGGGCAGCCTTTCCTTGCTCACAGCTATTTTCTGTAGGTATTTGTGCTTTCCAGGCTTGGAGGGAGGAGTGTGGAGCTCCATGATGAGCTCTGGCTCTGAAATAGTCCCAAAACTCCTCCAAAAACCCTGCTGGGAGCTGAGGAGAAACACATGGACCTGCAGCCTCCTCTGGAATTGTTCTTTTTCCTTCTGCTGAGAAACTTTGCTGCTGCTGCATCCTGGCTTTTCTGCTGCTGCATCCTGGCTTTCTGCTGATATATCCTGGCTTTTCTGCCCCTGCATCCTGGCTTTTGTGCTCCTGTTGGGAACACCTGGCATGACCCCACTCTAGGCACCTGGCTGGGGGGGACTCACTGCCCTCCTGTGTCCCTTGCACGTGTCCTGGTCCCTTTCCCACACTGATCCCATCCCAGCCAGCCCTGATGGATACTGAGCACTGTCCTGCTCAGGGAGCTGGAGCTCCTCGGGAGGCTTAGGAGTGCAGGATTTAGGGTGGGATATGGAGGGCTGCTCCCCTCCTCCCATGTCCTCCACCTGAAGTCACACCCAGCTCCGTAACCCAGTCTTTTGGAGTGGTCATTCCTATGATTTCACTGTAAATAGGATTTTGTATCTTCTCTGACTATTGCTAATAAATGGTTGCAAAACTGTTCCTGTGCCTGTTCCTGCTCTGGTTGTGCAGGTGCTGCTTCATCCCTTAAAATATAAGCAAGATCCTGGCATGGCTTAAAGGTTTAACGGAGCCCAAGTCACCTCTTCCCTTGTTATGAGTATGGAAAACATCCCACACAGAGCAATAAAAAGCACATGGATCTGGAACAGAGGTCATGGATGAGGAAGATCTGAGAACTGAGGGCCAAAGAGCTCCTGCAATGAGGGATTTGCTCCATCTCCCACTTGGTTTATGTGACCACAGGATTCAAAAATCAGTGAGTGGGGAAAAGTTGTGACAGGGCTCCAGCTCCAAGGGAATTTTCTGCAGTGCTGGAGAGCAGCTGGAGCTTTCCTATGAGTAAATGGAGGAAAAAAAATTTTTCCAGGGACAATTCATCACCTGAAATGAGAACCTCCACTGGGAGAGGTGAGGTCCCACCTCACTACATCAGCTCTGGAGGGATGATTGTCCAGGACAGAAATCCCAAAGCAGCAGATCTGTGCTTTTGGGAAGGAGTCAAATCCAAAATGTGGGAAATTTGGTTCCTGGGAAGTGATGCTGAACAGCCTCTGCAGCCAGGAGAGATTTTCCTGCATTTTTTGTAGGAAAAAAAAGGACTGAAGTGGAACATTCCCACACAAATAATGAGGTATCCAAGAGCATTTGGATGAGGCATCATCAGCGTTCCCTGAAATTACCACAGACATGATAAAAGGCTGATGATTCCACCAAATTTCAGCACTTGGCTTTTGGATACTGGGGCAAAAATTTGGATTAATCAGATTGGGACCATCAAAGGAAGGATGGAGGGACATAAGATAAGGGGGGAGATTTGTCAGGGTGTGAGGGATGCTGGAAAGAGGAAGGGATTGAGCTGCTTCCCATTCCTGTTGTAAACAGGAATTTGGGGGTCCTAAATCCAGGCAGAGAGAGTTGGAGGAAACCTCAAACCCCTGAATTCCATTGCCTGGAGAAGGGAGAAAATTGTATTTATTTTTCACCTTTCTCTGCTTTTCTTTTGTGGCCAAGAGCCCATCACAGGGAGGATGAGGAGCTGCTGGAGAGAGCCCACAGGAGGCCACGGAGCTTCTCCAGGGCTGGAGCCCCTCTGGAGCCAGGCTGGGAGAGCTGGGGGTGTTCACCCCACTCCAGGGAGACCTTGGAGCCCCTGCCAGGGCCTGAAGGGGCTCCAGGAGAGCTGGAGAGGGGCTTGGGACAAGGCCTGGGGGGACAGGACACAGGAAATGGCTTCCCAGTGCCAGAGGGCAGGGATAGATGGATCTTGAGAAGGAATTCCTGGCTGTGAGGGTGGGGAGGCCCTGGGATGGATTTCCCAGAGCAGCTGTGGCTGCCCCAGCCCTGGAAGTGTCCAAGGCCAGGCTGGACAAGGCTTGGAGGAACCTGGGACAGTGGGAGGTGATGGGATGGGATGGGATGGGATCAGTGGGATGGGATGGGATGGGATGGGATGGGATCAGTGGGATGGATTTTAAGGTCCCTTCCCACCCAAACCATTCTGTGATTCCATGCACACACAGAAGGGCCGATCCAGGGAGCAGGAGCCTTTCACCTGCATTTGTGAGCTCCAGGCGCCCTCTGCTCTTCATGCTGTGGTTGAAACCAGCAGCAAATGAAATCCAGCTTCCTGTGCCAGCTTAACCCCAAACCTGCGCCAGGGCCCCTACCCCGGAACCTCACCTCCTC
>VXBQ01000757.1:146202-169464 GCA_013400175.1 Phainopepla nitens | reverse complement strand
CTGGGGAACAATCCAGCCCATGGAAAGGGCGCGAGATGAGGCACTGCTCTGGGGTGCTGCAGACTGGGAACGCCGGTGGGGAGGGAAGGAGGAGGGCAATGGGACAAACTGGGAATACTGGGAAAGGCAGGGGTCGGGGGGAGATGAAGGAGCCGAGGGAGGCAGATGGGAACGGTGGAGGGGCACTGGTGGGGAGTGCTGGGAGCACTGGGAGAAATGGGGAGGACTGGGGCAGGCAGGGCCGAGGGTGTTGGAGGAGGACTGGGAACAGTGGGGCAGTTGCTCCCATGGGAGGAGTGGGGTGGACTGGGAAGAAACATTGTCCTGGATCAGTTAAATCCCTCTGGGAATGGGGACTCCCCCCTGCCCTGGACAGCCCATCCATCCCATGAGGAATTCTCCCTAAAATGGAACCTAAAGCTCCCCTGGAATCAGCTTCTTCTCAATCGCTTCCTGGGAGCAGATCCCGACCCCTCTTGGCTCCTGCTCAGCTTGGAGGGTGAGGAGGTCCCACATGAGACCCCCAGCTCCCCCAGGGATTTTCCAGCTCTGACTGGTGCTCCAGCCCTTTCCTAGCTCCAGGCACACTCCAGTCCCTCAGAGGCTCGCCCTGGATCCAGGTGTGGCCTCACCTGGCCCAGCACAGGTGAATTATTGATCCCACCTGAAACCCACCCTGGCCAGGACAGTCCTGCTGTTCTGGGGCTTGCAGCTCCCCCTGGGGCATTGCCTAAGGGACAGTTCAGATCCCTTTCCAGGTGAGCCTGTGGAGCAGGTCAGTGGGAGGCACCTGTCACCAGCAGAGGACATTCCCAGCCTGTCCTCTGCCTGCGGCTCCAGGAGCTCCAGGGAATCTTTTTAATTAAGGATTAATTAACTTTCCATCAGTATGCACTGTGGAAGGAGGTTCCAGGCCGGGGACCCTGGAATTCTGGGTGCTTGGAGCCACTTGGTCTGGTGGCAGGTGTCCCATGGCAGGGGTGGAAGGGATGAGCTGAGTTCCTCCAGCTCAGAGCATTCCACGATTCCCTGGTTTTTTGGAGCAGGCCCTCGCTGTGGGGGATCCAGGCTCTGCTCCAGGTGCTCAGGGGACAGATCTTTCACTGATCTTGGTCAGGTTTTCCTTTGGACGCCCACGGAGAGGGCTCTGGGGAGGTCTCCCTGAATCCATTTTCCTCTCCAGGAGCTCAGCGTGGCTCTGTACCAGCACCTCCTGGGGCTCCAGGACAGCAATTCCAGCCCGGAGGCGCCGGGAGCCGGGAGGGAGCTGAAGCTGCTGTGCTGTGACATCGATCCCGAGCTGATCCGCAGGGCCCAGCAGAGCAGCCCCTTCCCTGCCTCCATCTCCTTTGCCAGCCTGGACATCATGGATTCCAGAGCCAGGGAGCCCTTCCTGAGCTCCTACCTGCAGCGCTTCGGCCGCTCCTCCTTCGACATCGGCTTCTGCATGTCTGTCACCATGTGGATCCACCTGAACCACGGGGACAGGGGCCTGCTGGACTTCCTGGCCCTGCTGGCCTCCCTGTGCACCTTCCTGCTGGTGGAGCCGCAGCCCTGGAAGTGCTACCGGGCGGCGGCGCGCCGGCTCCGCAGGCTGGGCCGGGACGACTTCGAGCACTTCAGGTCGCTGCGCATCAGCGGGGACATGGCGGCGAGCGTCACCCGCATCCTGACGCGGGACTGCGCCATGGAGCTCGTCCGCTCCTTCGGGAGCACCAGCTGGGACAGGAGCCTCCTGCTCTTCAAATCCACCAGCGCCCCGCCCGAGGGCTCCGACGGAGGGACGGCCTCGCAGCTCCCTGGCCGAGGAGGCGGGGCTGGGAATTCCTCGATCCCTGCTGGGAACGGGCCTTGACTTCCCGTGGGAATCCAAGGCGAGGAATGCCTGCGACGGATTTTTTGGGACGGTTTTCACCGGTTTTGTGGGGTGTGAGGTTGTTCAAGGAAGTGCTCCTGGAATCCAAGTTCCTTCGTGTACTTTGCATGTGTATCAAGAATATTCCCTGGAGTAACAGGGAATATGCCCAAGGGAATGTAGAATTTTTTGCTTGGAATGGCCTCACAAGGAGCCTCAAATCCAGTTCCTGGCTCTGCACAGGATATCCCAAAAAAAACCTGCTAATCCCCAAATCCTGATGCCCAAGTTGTCCAGACCTCCAGAATCATGGATTATCCAGAGCTGAAAGGGACCTACGAGCATCACAGAGTCATGGAACATCTGGAGTTGGAAGGGACCCGCCTGGATCATCAACTCCAATTTCTGGCCCCACACAGGACATCCCAAAGTCCCACCCAGTGCTGAGAGTGTTGTCCAAGTACTCCCTGACCTCCAGAATTATGGAATAATCAGAGTTCAAAGGGACCCAAAAGGATCACAGAGTCATAGAGTACCCTGAGTTGGAAGGGACCCCCCAAGGATCATCAACTACAACTCCTGGCCTGGGACAACCCAAAAATTTCACTGATACCAAAATCCCAGCACCGTGAGCTCTGGCTCCTTGGGGCTGTTACCATTCTCTGGGGAGCTGCTCCAGTGCCTGACACCCTCCGGATGAGGAACCTTTTTTCCCAAAATCCACCCAAAACTCCTCCCAGGACTCAGGTGCAGGACAATCCCCTCCCTGGACCCAGCACCCCTGGCTTACCCCTCCCAGGACAGGGGTCCATCCCTAATGGTGAGTGCTTTTGGGAATAATATCCTTGGAATAAAAATCACTGAATTTTATCCTAAATTCCGTGTTGGGGTTTTTAATCCTGTTTTTATTCCCATTCAGCACCTGAGGGGTGCCAGGGAGCTGAGCTGGTAATTCTGTTGTACTTCCACTTTTCCTTGCCCCAGTGGGAGCGAGGGAAGCCCACAGGTGTCCTGAGCCTTGTTCCAGGTGAGCTCCATTCCAGAGGGAGAGGAGCTGTCACCTCCAGGAGGTGGTGCTGGTGTGTTGCTGCTCCTGCCCAGGTGAGCAGGGACGTGGGAAAACCTGGATGGATTTGGCTTTGTCCTTACTGGGAATTCCTTGTTTCCTCCCGTGGGGAGAGTGTAGGGAAAAAGGCAAATGTGTGGATCTGTGAAGGGAAGGGAAGGCTTGACTTAGAGCCCCTGCCAGGGCCTGAAGGGGCTCCAGGAGAGCTGGAGAGGGGCTTGGGACAAGGCCTGGGGGGACAGGACACAGGGAATGGCTTCCCACTGCNGGATTTTAAGGTCCCTTCCAAATGATTCCATGATTCTGGGTGTTTCAGGATGCTGAGCAGGGTTGCAGGAAAACTTTGAGGCCCTTCCCATAAATGCAGCTTCCCCAGAGATCCTGCAGCTCCTCCAGCACGTGAATTCCTCTGGGAGCTGAGTGGCTTTCTGACATTCCAGGAGCTCTGGGGAAGCTCTGCTGATTCCAGAGGTGTCACTCATCCCGTGTTTTCCTACCTTTCCTCCTGCTCAGCTGCTCTTTCCCAGCCGTGCTGCTGGGGGCACTGGAGGATTGTGCATCCCACACCCTTCCCCCCTGGAATGTTTCCCTTCCCTTGTGTCAATATTTGGTGCTGTTTTCCTTCACCTTTGAAATGTTTCTGAACTAAGCTTGCCCCGTCCCTGATCCCAGTTAAAGGGGAAAAGAATTTCTGCCTTTCTCTTTCCTTTGGGGATTTTTGTGCTTCCCTGTGAAAAATTCTAGGAGGAGTTGCTAGAAAGATGCATCCCAAATTGTTGTCCCTGCACCTAGCTGGAAGGATCTTTTCCTTCAGAGAGAGCCTGGTCCATGTTCCTTATTTACTGGGAATTCCCCCGGAATATGCCTGGGGAATCTTCCTGGGCTGCTGCTTGAGGGAGGAGTGTGGGTTGGAGTTGATAATTCCTATTTTTCCAGCTTTTCCATGCTGTCCATGCCTGGTGTGCCTGTAACTGCATGATGGCTCCTTATCTCTCATTCCTGGACTTTGGAATTGCTGATATGGCTCTGTTCCAGCGGCTCGGGAACGGCCCAGCTCCACAATTCCCTCTGCTTGGCTTTGGCACAGCCAAATCCTTTGGGGTTTTTTTGCCACAAATACAGCTCAGAATGGTCAAAACAAGTTCCTGTGCTCAGCCTGGATAAAAGGAGGCTTAGAGGGGACCCTCTCCCTCTTCCAAATTCCCTGACAGCACAGTGGAGCTGGGGGGAATTTGGGATCTGCTACCAGGGAATAGCCTCAAGTTGCACCAGGGGAAGTTTGGGTTGGATATTGAGAAAATTCCTTCATGGAAAGAGTTGTAAAGCACTGGAAGGGGCTGCCCAGGGCAGTGGGGGAGTACCTATCCCTGAGAATGTCCAAGAAAAGTGTGGATTTGGCACTTGGGGACGTGGTCAGGGATGACCGAGGTGGTGCTGTGTTGATGGTGGGACTCAATCATCTCTGAGGGTTTTTCCAACCTGAACAAGTCCGTGGTTCTGTGATTGTGGGATACTGCAGAGCTCAGGATGGAGTCAGTCCTTCAGCAAAGAGGAGGAAAGATCTCCTTCATTTTCCTTTCAGCTCATGCTCCTGCTGTCCAGGAAAGTGTTGGGACTGGAGAGGTGGGAACAGCTCTGGGATACAGCGGTGGGAGAGCCTGGAGGAGATCCCATGGGTCCCAGCTGCAGTAAGGATCTGGAGAATTCTGTCTCTTTCTAATGCTCTGCATTTTCCATATGGCTAAAATGTGTTCCCAGTTTTCCTGAGGGTGGGACAGAGGGAAATTCCAGCTGGAGGTTAAACCTATGTGTGCTTCTGGGACAGTGGCAAAGCTCTGCGGTCGTTCCTCATGGAGAAGGAATGGTCATGGGGAAATGGACATCCTGGACTCAGGGAATGGTTTGGGTGGGAAGGGACTCCAAATATTTTCCCATCCCACCCCTGCCATGGGCAGGGTCATCTCTCACTGTCCCAGGCTGCTCCAAGCCCCATCCAGCCTGGCCCTGGACACTTCCAGGGATGGGGCAGCCCCAGCTGCTGGGGAGAACCTGACTGGGTTTCCTTGAGGGACCCCTGGGCTTGGTCACCCTGGTAGGATTCAGGATACCTGGAGCAGGGCAGGAGAGGGATAGATATCCCTGACCCCAGGATGGGCCTGCCAGGGGTGGTTGCTGCTGCTGAGGGAGCTAGAGCTTCCCTGGAGTGCAGAGCTCCCCTGGAGCATCTGGCTGTGCCTCAGGAAGCTCCTGAGCTCCGAGCTGTGGGATTCTTCCTGGCCTCCAGCCCAGTTTGTCTCAGTTTTTCCATCCTCAGAATGGGTTTGATTCCCTGATGGGGAATCTTGGCTGTGTGGTTGCACAGCACTTTTTGGATGGAAAACCTGAGGAGCTGAGCTGGAGTCTTGGCTCAGAGCTGTGCCCTGTTCTCAATAATCCCTGCAGGGATTAATTAATCCCCTGTCAAGTGCTGGGACTCATTAAGCCTCCCCTCTGCTGTGGGGAGGTCACTGTCCCCTTCCTTGCTTGGAAGAATTGAGGCAGGGCAGCTGAAGCATCAAAATCCAGATGTTGGAGCTTCCACTTTCCAGGTGGTTCTGCAGGTGCTTCCAGCCCTTGGAGGAAGCAAGATTGGGTTGGAGTCAATGAGATCCCTTTTTTATTTTTATTTTGGATTTCTCTTTACTGTCACTCCTGTGACACTCAATGTCACGTCCTCTAAGGGACCCTTTGCTGTCTCTCAGATTCCCATGCTGGGTGAGCCCAGAGGACACATTCCCAGGGAAAAATGGAGTGTGGAACTCTAGTGGCCAGGCAGGAACTGAAGAGTGGCCAGAGGAAACAACCTGAGAGCACCAAATGTTCTGGGGCTGCTCCCTTCCACATCCAGAGCTTCCTGTCACAGCTGGAGAGGGAGTCCCCAGCCCTGGAGGGATTTCACAGCCGTGTGGATATGGCACTTGGGAACATGGTCAGGGGTGGCCTTGGACGTGTGGGAGATGATTTGACTCCATGATCCTAGAGGGCTTTTCCAACCCAAGCCATTCCATGATTCTGTGGTTGTTGTGCCACTTCCATGGCTGCTTTTCCTGAGCCCTTGGAGCAGAAGGAATTCTTCAGACTCCTCAACTCAGCTGTGATTCCTTCCCATTTCCCCATCCCTTGCCCTGGAAGGAATGAGTCCCCCAGCAGCTCCTTTCCCAGAGCTCATCCAGGATATCATTCTCTACTTCCCAAATTTACCACATTTAGTTTTTGAGTTCCTCCTTCCTAGAATTGGGTTGGACTTGAGCAAATGGAATTGCATTTCCTCAAAGGGAATCTCCAAACCAGAGCTGGATCATATCCATAAAAGGCTTTATTGAAGAGTTTGTTAGCTGTGTTTGGTTTTGGTGCTGAGGGATGGGCAGCTCCCACCCTTGGGAATTCCTGGCTGGGAAAATGAAGGATAATTCTGTCAATGTTAAATCATGAATGCCCCATCCCGGGAAGTGCCCAAGGCCAGGCTGGATGGGGCTTGGAGCAGCCTGGGATAGTGGAAGGTGTCCTTGCCCAGGGCAGGGGTGGGACTGGGTGGGCTTTAATGTCCCTTCCCACTCAGGCCATCCCATGATTTCTAACATGAAACATGGCAAAAAAATGGATTAATCCAACTTCCAGTTTAATCCAAGCAGCCCGGGAGTGGAGGGACCCACTTCAGGAGCCAGGAGTTGGCAGCAGCTTCCTGGGCCTAGGAACTTGTCTCTGCAGGTCCCAGGGCAGAGGTTTGGATTTCCTTGGCTCAGCTGAGGGCAGGTTCCTTCTTGCTCCTCCTGTTACTTTGGAATTACAGGAGAAAAGGGAGAGGTGGCAACCTGTGGAAATCTGGGAATCTGATTCTGGAGAGCTGGGAAAAGAGCAATCCCAAGCTAGACACACTTTGGGAGTTTGGCTTTTCCCTCCCAGTGTCACCAGTTCTGGGGCAAAGGTTGGACTGGGGAGGTGAACTGGGGAGGGAGCAGAGCCCTGGTGGGATCTTGGTGCGAAAAGGAAACACAAATCTAAGGGTGAGTCTAGGGTCACTCTGGACATTTGTCCAGAGCAGCTGTGGCTGCCCCATCCCTGGTAGTGTCCAAGGCCAGGTTGGATGGGGCTGGAAGCAGCCTGGCATAGTGAGAGGTGTCCCTTCCTGTGGCAGGGGGTGGAATGGGATGGATTTTAAGGTCCCTTCCCACCCAAACCATTCCAGGATTCCCTGACATGCTGCAGGCAGGTCCTGCTCCGCTGGGTTACAAACAGGGAGAATTTGGCTGTTCCCTTCCTTGGGCTGTCAGTTCTGGAAATGGAAATGCCTTGGCCATGAACTCTCGGGTTTAATTCCCAGGTGAGAAGAGTTCCTTGGAGTCTCCAAGGCTTTATCCTCCCTGGTCCTCGTGGGCAAACTGGCACATTGTGGAAGCTTCTCATTGAGCTCCTCAATCCCTCTCTGGGATTTCATTTCAACACCTCAGGTTTCCCATTTTATTCACTTATGGAACAAATAGAGGCAGGTTTGTTTCCTCCCTTAGCACAGAAGTCCCTTGGATCATTATGGACATAATCTTTGCCACCATTTCTTAGCTCAGGCTCAAGTTCCTTGGAACGAGTTAATTTGGAGCATCCTTGTTCCTGTGGAGCTGGGCCCATTGGAAGGGGCTGGAGTTGTGATCCAGGGTGGGGATTCAGGGAGTATAAAATGCTCTCAGATCTTATCTCTTATGACCTGGCAATCTCAATTCATTCAGGATCATAAAATGCTTCTTATCAGCCCCCTGGACTTTCATCCTGATGTTTAACAAGGCTGCTCCATCCTTGGATCCTCTCCAGAGCGACGGAGCCTGTTTTATTGGAAGTGAGAAAGTTCCGAGGCCAGAGCTCATGCAGGGACCCTGCTGTGGAGCAGGGAAGCTCAGGAGGGATCTGATCCACGTTTCCATGGCAGGACACACACTGGATAATTGATTAAACCCCTGCGTGGGGTGGGTCAGGGACCAGACCCGGCCCTGTGGAGGTGGCATCCCTGTGGGATGGGATGCACCAGGATCCCAGAATAATCCATTCTGCTGGATTGTTGGGTTGTAATTCCTGGGAAGGACAGGGGAGCTGATGCTGAGGGGGTCTCTCTGTGTCACTTGGTGTCCCTGCTCTGCCCCAGGGTCAGTCCCAGCCTCTGGAAGCTGCTGAGGTGCAGCTTTGTTCCCGCAGGAATCTGGGAGCAGTTGTGCTGGAACAGGCCCTGCTGCCAGGCTGACACATCAAAGCAGCTCCCTGGGAGCCTCCACGGATCAAACAGAGGGAACAGGGAGGCTCCCAAACCTGCCAGCCCTGGGATGGCTCAGCTCTGTCTCTGCATCTCCATTAACTCTGGGAACATCCCTGCTGGCCACCCCTGCTCCAGGCACTCTCAGCTTGGATTCAAAGGCTGGAGCCCCTCTGGAGCCAGGCTGGGAGAGCTCGGAGTGTTCACTTGGAGAGAAGGATCCAGAGAGACCTTGGAGCCCCTTCCAGTGCCCAGAGGGGCTCCAGGAGAGCTGGAGAGGGACTTTGGACCTGGCCTGGAGTGCCAGGACAATGGGAAATTGCATCCCACTGCCAGAGGGCAGGGTTAGATGGGATATTGGGAAGAAATTCCTCCCTGTGAGGGTGGGGAATGGATTTCCCAGAGCAGCTGTGGCTGCCCCTGGATCCCTGGAAGTGTCCAAGGCGAGGTTGGATGGGGCTTGGAGGAACCTGGGATAGTGGGAGGTGTCCCTGCCCATGGCAGGGGTGGCACTGGATGGGCTTTAATGTCCCTTCCCACCCAAACCATTCCATGATCTGTGTGAGATGGTGCTGGGAGAAGCTCAGTGAAGGGACTGCTGTGAGGGAAGAGATCCTTGCTGGCATTTTGGGTAGAATGCCTGTTCCCTGTGTGAGGAAAACAGGCAAGAGGGTGAAGGTTTTATGGGAAAAACTCCTCTAATCCAGCCAGTTTTGGTGTCCCCTCAGAGCAGGTGACACAGCCTGAGCCAGGAATCATGGAATTGTTCAGGTTGGAAAAGCCCTCAGAGATCATCAAGTCCAACCCAGTGCCACCAAGGTCACCCTTGTGACCATGCCACATCCACACATTTTTTGGATACTCTCTGGGATGGGGACTCTGTCCCTGCCATGGGGCAGCCTTTTAGGGCTGGACAACCCTTCTATGAAGGATTTTTCCCAAATCTCTAATAAATGTATGCAGATATGGAATATCTCCCCCAAAGGCCCTAGAGAGCTGCTCTGGCTCTGTGTCCACCTGGAGAAGATCCATCCCCTCGGGCAGGAACACCCTCTGTAGGTGTCTCCAAGGGTGGCCATGGACACAAGGGAATTTGGAAGTTGTGAGGGCTCCTCTGGAACGTCTGGTGGCTTCTGTCCAGGGCTCGTGGATCTCCTGGGAATGATTTGGGAGAGTGACCGCTGTGTTGTCTGGCTGGACATTCCCAGCCTGACCGGTGCCAGCTCCTGGTGGATAACTGCAGCAGATCTCTAAGGATTTCCTGTCCCCCAGCCCCTGAAGCAGGACGTGCAGCACACTCCCCAGGTGGGGCTTTACCTCCACACCTGCCCCATTGCTGACACAGGTGGGGCTCAGTCCCTTCCTCAGAATTCCCACAGGATGGATCCCTGAGAGCTGCCTTTGGTTTGCCCCAATCCCATTGTGGGTCCCAACTGTTGACACCCTTGTCCTTGGATCTGGGCAACCATGGGTACCTGGGAAGGCCCCTTTTCCTCAGCCTCATCCCACCTGGGGGATTTCTGGTTTGGCTTCTTCCAGGACAGCTTGTTCAGTGCTTAGGGCAGGTGGGAAAGGTGTCCGTGTTTCCACGGGAAGGGCAGGACAGAGCAGAGGGGTTTCACCTGGGAGTGCAGGAATGTGCAGGGAATGTCTGATTGGAAAGGTGCTGTCTGGAAGGCTCAGTGAGACGGAACAGGGATCCCATGGGATTTGTGAGCCTGGGAGCTGCTTGGGAGAGGAGGAAGGGAGGAAAGGAGGGTGACTGGATGAGAATTGGGAATCAAATTAGACATTCCTGGAGTATCTCCTGAACTTTGAGTGTGGATGAGGTTTGGGAATCAAGTATTCCTGCAGTATCTCCCGGGCCTTGTCTTCATGAGCTCCATTCTCCTAAAGATTGAGGCTGGATGTGGGAATCTCACCTGAGCTTGGCTAACCCTGGATGAGGCTTGGGAATGGAACCAGGAATTCTTGGGGTTCCTGCTGGCCATGCCTTCCTGAGCTCCCTTCTGAGGGTCGTGCTGTGTATGCTGGGGGTGGGATCTCAACTGGCCTGGGTAACCTCAGTGCAAATCTGATCTGGGGGGATTCTCGTGGCCAAAGGAGCTTTCCCTGGGCTGTGGGAGAAGGGAGGGCCAGGCCTGGTCTGGGTCCAGGTTTCCCAGGAGATTCCGACGTGTCCCAAACAGGGCCCTGTGCCTGGGGGAGAGGCAGAGCTGCTCCCTGTTCTCTCCTGCTCCGCGTTTCTCCCGGGTGCTGTCACCAGCACGTTCCCGGCGCTCCGTGCCAGCCTGGCAGGTCCTGGCGGGTCCCCTCCGTGGGGACGTGGCTGCGTTTTTCCAGGCCCAGCTCCAGCTGGTTTGTGGGAAGCGCTGACTCGGGCGTTGTGCGGAGCTGACTCACGCGGGACAGGCTCAGCCAGGACAGGCTTCGTAAGGAGCTGTAGCATCTGGACTCCATGGTGGAGCTGGGCTGGTTCTCCTTCAGACTCCAAAGGAAGAGTTGTAAGGATTTTTAAGGATTTAGAGAGTTGGAAAGTGAAGGAATGTTTTAGTGAGAGTGGAAATGCCTATAAAGCCTCTGATCCAGTGGGGCGTGTGGGCACATGAGCAGAGGATGGGACAGGGCACCCGGAGGTTCCAGAGAGCCCTGGAAGCTTCCAGGTCCCTCCCAATCCAACCCCTTCTGGGATTCCATGATTCTCCCCTTGTTCCCTGGGAAATACCCTGAGGATGGCCCCAGTTGGTTGATGCAGAACTTGATTCCTTTGGACTCCGATTTTTGGGTGCTGGGCAGTGGTGGGGGGGTGGGGGCACTGAATCCGCTGATCCCTGGGGGAACACCTTGTGCAGGAGCATCCCAAGGGTCTGCAAGGCTTTGGGAAGCCCAAAGGAGCCAGAGTGGCTCATCCCAGCTCCTCTCTGTGATGTCCCATCACAGAAATCCAGGTTTGGTTGGTGACAGAACAGGGAAAGGTCCCACTGTCCCCATGACAGCAGCTGCTTTCCGTAGGCATCTGAGCCGTGGTTCCAGGGTGGAAGACCAGGTGGACTGGAGGTCACCTGGTGAGGAGATTGGAGGTGGCTGGGTCACAGGGAAGGGGTGGGAGATTGTGGAATCACCAAGGCTGGAAGACAGCCACCGGATCATCCAGTCAACCCCAGCAGCACCACCAAAGGGACCTCGGGAAGGCCAGAGCAGGAGCTGGGCACCTTCACAGGCTCCAGGAGGCCCCCCTTTCCCTGGCCTTGGCATTTCTGTTGCGTTATGACCGGGAAGGCTCCTCTCCTGCCAATGTGCTGATGTGGGAGCTTTGCACCACCAAGATTTGCCTCCTGTGCAAAACCCAGGGAAAGTGGGTTGGAGCCGGAGCCGCGGCGTTCCCAGCCCAGGGCAGGGACGCGGGAGGATCAGAGGGATCGCAGCTCGGGAGGGTCCGGGGACGCGCCCACAGCGGCTCCCAAAGCTGCCCCGGGGCTGGGCGGAGCCTCCCCAGCGCCTTTCCAAGCCAGGTGCAGCAGCAGCTGAGGAAAAACGAGGATCCTTACTGAAAACAGAGATGTGCACCCGGATTTTCAGGGATTCTCCCACTCAAGTGGGATTCAGAGATGCTCCCTGAGGTGTGTTTAACAGATGCAGGTTTAGCCCCAGATGTTCCATTCCCACATGCAGGGATCCGTGTGTTTGATCCTGGGCCTGATACTCGTGGATTTCCCCCTGCTCTGGGCAGTGTTTGCTCTCTGAATCTGTTTTTTCTCAAATTCCAGTCTCTTGACGCTCGGAGCCGAGCACATCGGGAGCAGGGAGAGGTGAGAGGAGGGAGCTGGGTGGGATCTGGACATGATCCAGGACTCCCTGTCAAAACATCCCCACCCCATTCCTGGCGTGGTTGGGATGGTTGGTAAAAAACTCCCAGTTCAGAGTAAAACACACAGGAATTGGCACAAAGAAACTGTTAAAGGGGCCCAGCTCCCACAAAATCCACAGGGAATCATCCCATTTGTGCTGGAGCTGGAATTCTGGGTTTCAGCTGGCAGGGAAGGGCAGCTCTGTCAATGCCTCCTTCAGGTACACCTGGATTAGTCCCAGAATCCCAGGGTGGTTTGGGTGGAAAAGAACCTTAAAGCCCATCCCATTCCTGACATCTTCCATAGCCCAGGTTGTTCCAAGCCCCGACCAGCCTGGCCTTGGGATGGGGCAGGGCAGCAAGATTTTGGGGGACTCAGGAGCACCATGAGCATGTCTGTGCCTGTGCCATGTGCAGCTGGAGCACCGGGATGGCCAAGCACAGGGAGCAGCTGGGGCCATTCTTTGTCTGAGTGGAGAATTCGGGGTTCTTTCCTTGTTGGAACTGCTCAGCCTCTCTGGGGAGAAGTGGGAATGCTGTCCCTTCCCAGGATGAAGCGAGGAATAGGGTGAGCAGTCCAGAGGCAATTCCCAGTTGTGGACTGGGATTTTATCCAGAGCATGGGCTGGAACCACTCGAGGCCTGTTTTATAAAGCCAAATACAAGGCCCTGAGTTGCTCTTTCCTCCACTCAAGGTGGGCTGAGGAGCTTCCAGCAAGGTGGGAATTCCCATTCCTGGGGGACACTCGGACAGTTTGTGTTGGAATTCAGTCCTGCCAAACCCTGGATCCCCTCCACGGTCCAGTGGGATCCCCACGATCCTGCCCAAGCTTTTCCCTGGGTTGTGTAAGTGCAGAGCTGCCGCCAGGGCCAGGTGTAGGTGGATCTGTCCGGGAGGCCCGATCCCGAATCCCAGCTCAGGTTGGAGCGTGTCCCCTGGATGTGGGCCATGGCAGGAGCTGCTGTCGGGAACTGCCGGGAGCAGGGATGGAGGGAATCCAGCCCTTCGTCCAGAGGCTCCACTGGTGCTCCCCAAAAGCAGGCTGGGGGAATTCGGACAGGGCTGATCCCTTGAGAGCTCTGAAGAGGGGAAACGTCTCATGCTTCTGAATTTCAGATTCCCCATGGCAAATCCAAGGCTAGATGAACTCTGGGATTGAGTGTTTTGTGATCCAGATATCTGGATTTATTTCCCCTGATTTAGTCTGGGTTTGGGGTCCCAGTTTTTGAGGGTTTAGTGTTGTTGGTTTGAACCAGGAGAGCAGCTGGAATTCCATGAGGTCCTCACTTCAGGAACTGGGACTTAACTGGTGTCACTACTGGGAATTTTGGGGAATGAACTGGTGCAGATCAGTCATTCTGGTGAATTACCTGGGGAATGCTGAGGGAATGCTGGATTTACCCACTGTGGAGAACAGGGGGATGTAAATCCAGAGTGGATCTGCAGCCAAGGCACTGAACTGAGGCTGTTTTACTCCTCTCCTTGCAATTCCAAGCCCTTAAAGGCTCCAAGTCTTATGTCAGTGGTGGAGTCTTCATCCCCACTTTCCTTCTCCAGCCCAGAGGAAGTGACAGATCCTTTTGGCTCTGGGACGAGGCTCTGGAAGCATTGGAAATGAAACTCCAGGTGTCTTATATCCCCTTTTTTCAAGGGAGACTTGCCTCTGTGTGGGCAGGAGGCCACTCTTGGTGCTGCACTTCTCGGGCTGGTGAAATCCCAAGAAGTGCTGAGACAAAGGAGATTTTGGGACCTTTGGAGTTGGTTCTGAGGCAGGTAGAGGTGGGTGTTGGGAAGTTGGGAAGTGCTTGGTTAAGCTTTGCTGAAGCTGAAAACATTCCCTGAACTCTGATGGTCCAAGTCTCCCTGGGCACAAGGGGCAGAGGGGCTGCCTGGCCCCCCAGGATCCCCTCCCAGGATTACCCGACCCTCTTCCTCCCATTCCCAGCCCTGTTTGTTTCCTGCGTCAGAGCCTGAGTCACCCTGGGATTCCTCAGCTCTGAAGTGGTTCCTCCTCTCCCTCCCCCTCCCCTGCCCAGGTGCTGAGGGTTTTTTTCCGAAGCCCTGAATTTCTGGGTGTGCCCGGAGCCCCGGCAGGCAAACACGGCAGGTCCCGGCAGGTCCCGGCAGGAACGGCTGAGCTCCGTTCCCATTGTGAAGTTCCTGGCACGGTTCCAGGGGCTGTGCCAGGAGCAGCCCCTGTGAGCTGCTTTCCCTGCTGAGCTGGGGCTTTTCTGCTCCTGCTGGGTCCCTCCATGGGCACAGGCACAGTCCTGCATCCCCCAGATCCCTGTGGCTCCTCTAAACCCCTCCATGGACACAGGGCACTGTCCCAGATCCCACAGATTCCTCTGTGGATCCTGACTCCCGGAGGTTTGGAGAGTTCTTGGTGAATTTGTGCATCAGAGAGATCTATGGAGCTGGGAGGAAGCAGAGCCTGGAGAAGGGAAGGTTCTGGAGACACCCTGGAGGCCTTTCCAGTACCCAGAGGGGCTCCAGGAGAGCTGCAGAGGGACTTGGGACAAGGGATGGAGGAAGAGGACAAGGGGAATGGCTTCCCATGGCCAGAGGGCAGGGATAGATGAGATATTGGGAAGGAATTGCTGGCTGTGAGGGTGAGGAGGCCCTGGAATGGATTTCCCAGAGGATGCCCCATCCCTGGAAATGTCCAAGGCTGGGCTGGACGGAGCTTGGAGCAGCCTGGGACAGTGGGAGGTGTCCCTGCCCATGGCAGGGGTTTGGAATGAGATGAGCTTTGAGGTCCCTCAGCACAGACCCTTCCAGGATGTCCAGGCCCAAGCCATCCTCATGTCCCAAGAGGGAACTCGTGCTGTGATCTGGGCTCCTTCTACCTCCTCTAACCCCATGGACTCCGGCTGATCCTGGAGAAGAAGTTCTGGGATGGTGTTCAGTGCCTGAAGGGAGTGGGGAGGATGAGCTGAAGCCAACTCCAAACCCCAGTAACCACCTCTGGTTGCTGCTGTCCACAAATCATGGAATTGCTCAGGTTGGAAATGTCTTCAGAGATGATCAGGTCCAACCATCATCGGTCACCCCTAACTGTGTTCCCAGGTGCCACAGCCACACGTTTCTGGACACTTCCAGGGATGGGGACTCTGCCCCTGCCCTGGGCAGCACCTTCCAGTCCTTTACAACCTTTTCAGTGAGGAAATTTTCTTAAATCCAACTTAAATCTTCCCTGATGCAACTTGAGGCCATTTTCACTTGTTCCCTGGCAGCAGATCCTGTCAAGGAGTTATGAGAAGGTTCCCCCCTGAGCCTCCTTTTCTCCAGCTGAGCCCCAGGGGAATGGGTTTGGATGTGTGGGAAGGGAAGGCCCGGGAGCAGGAGCTCAGCCAGCACCGACACTGCCCCTCTGACCCCTCAGTGCAGAGCGGGAGCAGAGGGAGCTGGAAATGTTCCTGGAAGTGTCCAAGGCCAGGCTGCTCCCCCCGTTCCTGGGCGCGGGGGTCTGCCCAGGTGTAAATTCGGGCAAAGCTCAAATTCCCTCTCGTGTCCCAGGTGGGGCTGGTGCTTCCCTGGCAGGAATTGGGGCAGGGCGAGGCAGCGGCAGCTGCTGCGTGTGCGAGTCCCCCGTCCCGGAGCTGGCACACGGGGCACTCCCAGCCCCGGGGCCGGGCTGGCACCGCTCCCGCTNCCCCCCTGAGCCTCCTTTTCTCCAGCTGAGCCCCAGGGGAATGGGTTTGGATGTGTGGGAAGGGAAGGCCCTGGAGCAGGAGCTCAGCCAGCACCGACACTGCCCCTCTGACCCCTCAGTGCAGAGCGGGAGCAGAGGGAGCTGGAAATGTTCCTGGAAGTGTCCAAGGCCAGGCTGCTCCCCCCGTTCCTGGGCGCGGGGGTCTGCCCAGGTGTAAATTCGGGCAAAGCTCAAATTCCCTCTCGTGTCCCAGGTGGGGCTGGTGCTTCCCTGGCAGGAATTGGGGCAGGGCGAGGCAGCGGCAGCTGCTGCGTGTGCGAGTCCCCCGTCCCGGAGCTGGCACACGGGGCACTCCCAGCCCCGGGGCCGGGCTGGCACCGCTCCCGCTGGGCTGCGGGCGGGGCCCGGCCCTGGCAGCACAACAAGGGAATTCTGGTTTCTCCCAAATTCCGGGGCTGGCTGGGCCGGGCCGTGCGGAGTCGCGGCTGGCAGGGGCAGGGACAGCGCCCGGCCGTGCCGGCCCTCGGGGTCCCTCCCGTTTTCCCCCCGGCCTGGTGGCACCTTAGGGCTGCCTTTTCACTGGTCCAGGGGCAACCTTGGGGCTGGGATCCAGGTGAGGTCCCCGGATCCCAGAGCACCTGGCGTTGGAAGGCACCTCTGGAGATCACCAGCCCCCTTCCAGGACAGGGTCACCAGATTTCGGTGCCGGGACTGGGCCGGGAGCAGCCGGTGCTGGCACATCCCGGTGCTGCCGGGACTCCCAGTCCCGGAGCCCCCCGGATCCTGCCGGGATCAGACAGAGCGGGGCTGGAGACACTGGAGAGGGGAATCCCGATCCCAGCCGGGCACAGGGGGATGAATCCCCGTCCCAGGCGGGTTTAGGGAGTTGAATCCCAATCCCAGGCGGGCACAGAGAGGGTGAATCGCGATCCCAGCTGGGCTCAGGGGGGTGAATCCCGGCACCGGGATGGCCGCAGGACACAGCGAGAGCTGTTCCACCTTGCGTGTGGAGAATGGCTGGGAATGCGGGAGGGAAAGGTACCACCACCCGGCCTTAAAGCTGCGCCGGCGTGGCCACCTTGGGGGCCTCTTGGGCCACTGTTCCCACTGTTCCCAGGGCGGAATTCCCACCGGACACAACTGGCGCTCCGTGCCAGGTGGGGAGGGGCCGCAGGCGCGGCTCCCCCGCCCCGTGCAGGGCGAGCTGTGCTCACCTGGGCGGGGCCGCGCTCAGGTGTTCCCAGGCTGGCCCGGATTGGGCCGGGAGAGCCCAACCTGGCCTTATACGGGCACGGAGCGGCACCAGCCACTCCCCCCGGCATGGGCCGATGGGGCCGGGCTCGCTCTCGCCCTCCTCCCCTCCCTGGACACGATCCAGCGATTTGTTTGCAGCCCCCGGGGATTTGGGGCTCCTGGAGGGGTTTGGGGCCCCCCAGGCCATGGGAGCACCCAGGGTGGGGCTGCAGATCCCCTCGAGCCTGGGGAGATGGACAGGGACAAACCCCTGCTGAGCCCTTCCCTGCTCATTGAATTCCCTGCTCTGTCCTGGAGTATTTCATTAGGAAAATGAAATTATCCCCCCTGAATTCCATCCTGCCTGAGGCTGCAGGTGAAAAATGCTGGGAAGCAGAGGCACGGTTTGGGCCAGGATGGTGCAGAAAACGGAAATCCAACCCCTGTCTTTTCCCCGAAGTGGGTGAGCTCCTTTCCCAATGGCTGATTTCTTGGGGTGAGCCACTTCCATCCCTGCAAATGTTTGTGCCAGGCCAGGAGAGAGCCTGGAGCATCCATCTTCCTCCTGTTCCACTGGAGTCACTCCAGGTGTTGGCTGGAACTGAGGGAGCAGCTGTGAGAGAACGGGGATGGATGGATTAAACTGGGTTTGGAACTGGAGTGGGAGCTCCAGGCCATCAGTTCCCCATCCCGGGATATTTCCATCTCCCTTCCCACACGTTTAATCCCATGGCGCACGTGGGGGGATTTTGGCTCCCCTCTGGGGCTGAGCAGGAACTTGGCTGGTGCTGGATTTCTCCAGGCTCCGTGCACTGGGAAGGACTGGGAAAAGGCCTGGCTGCTTCCAGACCGAGGGTGCATCCCTCAAACCACAAGGGAATGAAGGAGAGGTGGAAGAAGAACCAGGAATGCTCCCACCTGCAGCTGTTTCCTGGGGAGCACAGGGGCTGAGAGCTGAGATTCCAGATGGGAAAAGGGTTTGTCCCCTGATGAAGATGTTTTGGGTGTGTTCCTGGAGGATTTGACCCTTAGAGGATAAACAGTGGAGTCAGAAAGGATCCAGGGGTATTTCAGAGAGGGACTGGCAGCACAACCAGCCAGAGACTGGTGTTACCCGACCCCAGGGAGGGGAAGGTGACAGATCCATTGCCGGTCCAGGTGGGATAGGAGAGAGGGATGAGTTCCTCACCTTGGGAGCTGTTTCACCTTCCCAGAGTGATTCCAGGTGTGTGGGGGCTCTGGAGGAGGGGAGGCAGCGAGTCTGGGAGCAATGGAACGGCCAGGCTGGATCCCAGGAGTCATTCCCTCCTGGATGGGAGTTCCTGGTGGATGAGAAACACCCTTTAGCATCACAGAATCATGGAATGGTTCAGATGGGAAGAGACCTTAAAGCCCATCCAGTGGGCAGGGACAGGTCCCACCATCCCAGGGTGCTCCAAGCCCCATCCAGCCTGGCCAGGGGTGGGGCAGCCACAGCTGCTCTGGGCAGCAGGAGTCCCCTGTAGGATCCCCTCCGTGCCTCGCTCCTTGGGAGCTCCAAGGGAGCTGTTTCCCTTTCTCTGCAGGCCGGGCCTGTGGAAGAAGGCGGGGAATTGCTCGGGATTTGGGAAGGCGCTGCAGCGGCGTCACCTGCGCGGCAGAGGGAGCCCGGAGCTCGTTGCTGGCCGCGCCAGGTGAGCGATCCCGGCTGCGCTCCGGGAGCCGCTTCCCTCCGCGCTCCGGCCTCCAGCCCCGCGCAGCCGGCGCTGATTCCCTGCTGCTCTTCCCGAAATCCCCGCAGCCCGGCATTTGTCTCTAGGATGTCTCACCTTCGAGACCTCCAGGACATCTGCCATGTCCAGTCCTGAGCGGCTCCAGGCAGGGATGGGATCATCCTTGGGAGCGGCTGGAGCTGATATGGTGTTGCCTGGAGGAGGCTGTGCCGTGCATTCCTGAGTGGCCTGGCAGATAAGAGGGATAAATATCCCTCGATCCCACAGATCCGCTCAGCAGCTTCCAAATCCCCATGGGGAATGTGTCCTGGCACCCCAGGGGTGACTGATTGAAGGAGGGTCACTGGACTCGGCTATAAAACACCATTATTGAGCCCTAACTGGGGGAATGGTGTTAATTATCCCATTTATTCCCATTTATTAATTTATTACCCTCCCTAACCCTAGTTTTCCCAGCAATGCTCAGGCCCTGATCCATTTTTTACATGGATCTGAGAAGGTGAGCAATGCCTCAACCCCCCCAAGCACCCTCTAACCATCACACAACCATCCCTTTTCCCATAAAACCTGAGCTTTTCTATCAACCTCCCCCTTCCCACCCCCCTGCCCAAATTCAGGGTCCTTTGAGTTCTTAGGAATTTTTAGGAAGCAGCCAGGTGAGATTTTTGTGGCATTTTGAGCCAAAACAGAGACATTACCATCCTGGCACTTCCTGGGGCTGCCCTTCACCACTGCATCCTTCTGTTTCCCCCTTTTTTTTCTATTCCATGCCTAAAAAAAGGCAATTTGATGCATATGTCTGGGGGTGACATTATCCGTTATTCTGGATTGTCAGTGGGGATCTGAACAACATGGGGGGTAGAGCCAGGACCTTTTTTGAAGGGCTGGGATTGGGATTTTTTGGGAGTCCAGGGCTGATGGTGCTGCCTGGAACCTGGAGCAATTCCCTGGGGAATTTACAGCTGGAATTGGGGCTGGTTGTGACTCTGGGATGAGAACAGCAATGGGAATTTGCCCTGAGGCTGGGCCCTAATGAGGGAGGGATGCTGGAGGGGACAGGATGGGTGTCCCAAAGCCATGGATCATCCCAGGCAGAGCTCAGCACCCGTTAATGGAGGGCAGGAATTCTGCTGCATGGACCCATTCCCTGGTGCTCTCGGGAACTGGTCAGTGGGAATTGAGGCTGGGAGCAGTGGGACAGGGGAATGCTGGGTTGGGTTTGTCCCTCCTGTGCCCCAGAACGGGGACCTGAGTCCAGGAATGCGGCTGAAAGCCGAGATCTCAAACCAACCCTTTAATCTCCTGCTGTGGCCTCAGGGATCTCTCCTTCACCAATCCCATGGATGGTGAAGGCTCAGAAACAGCAAAAAGATCCCAAAAGTCCAATGTCAGGGAGAAAAAGCAATGGGAAAGGCTCAGGTGAGCCCCAGCCCTCCCTGAGATCCCCCAGCCTCCAGATCCCCCAGTCTGGGTGTCCCAGGCTCCCATTCTGGCATCATCCCAGACAATGTGAGCCCTGTTCCTGCTCCGTGCTGGGAATGAGGCTGCTCTGCACAGACCCTGCTTTGTTCCTCTGTCTGAGAAGGGCTTTTTCAAAGGCTTTTTCCAAGGGCTCTGCATGTTCCTGGCTCCAGAGGCAGCCCTGCGCTATAACCCTGCCCAACTGGGAGCAACTGGGAACTGCTCAGAGTCCCCCCTTTCCCATCCTGCCAGGTTGGGAAACTGGATTTATTTCTTTCCTCTGGTCTGGAGTGTCCTTCCCATCCTCTGTCTCCCATCCCCCGCCCTGGACCCAGAGAGCTGCTCCCATATTTGGGTTCTCTGGCACCTTGGGGGCTCTGGGCTGCTTTGGATCTGCCAGGGAAGTCCCCCAGGGGGACAGGGAGCATCAGTGGTCCAAAAGGGCACCTCTGGAATGAAGGCCCACAGGGAAATGTGGGTGCCCAAGATGGACCTGGCCCAGGTGTTCAGGAATTCCCCTTTGGAGAGGGGCAGGAGGAGTTTGGGAAGGGGAAGCTGTCCCTGGAAGGGCAGAGTGTCTCCCAGGTGAGCAGCAAACAGCAAAGCTGCTCCCAAATTTGGGTCCTCCAGCACCCCAGGAAACCTGATCTGGTTTGGATCTTCCGGGGAAGTCTCTCTGGGGATAAAGGAGCACCAAAAGTACACCTCTGGAACGAGGGGCTGCAGGGAAAGTGGGTGCCCAGGTGTGCAAGAATTCCCCCTTGGAGAGGGGCAGGAGGGGTTTGGGAAGGGGAAGCTGAGCAGTGCTGAGTGTGTTCCCCTCATTCCCAAAATTGGTCCCCAAGGCCTTGGATCCCACACTGTGTCTTCCCCTCTGGCCCCGTGTCCTTCATCCCTGGGAAGCAATTGCAGCCTCACCTGGCTGCCAGAACTCATCCAGAGCCCCCAGGTGAGTCCTGCTGGGAAGGAGCTGCTGCTCCAGGTGCCTGCTGTGGGAAGCTGGGAGAAAACCAAGGACAGGATGGATTCTGAGTGACAGAACTTTATTGTAACAGCCAAATCCTGTGAGCCAGAGCTGTGCTTCCTGTCCTAAGGGAATGTGGGAATGGGGACCCAGAATCTGGGAATTCAGGGCGGGGCTGAGTGGCAGTGGCTGGAGCCAGGAAGGAAAATACTGCAGGATTCTGGGTGAGGGTGGGAAGAGGCCACAGAGATGGCTGTGCCAAGGCCACCTGTGGCCAAGTGGCACTTCCAGGGCTGGCTCTGGGAGCTCTGGAGCATTGGGATTGGGATTGGCCAATGGGGGCAGCCGGGTCAGGTCCAAGCTGAGGTCAATAAATACAAAGGCAAGGGAGTTTTCCAGCTTTAGGCTGAAAGAGGAAAGATTTGGATTTGATTTTAGGAAAGAAATTCTTCCCTGTGAGGGTGGTGAGGCCCTGGGATGGATTTCCCAGAGCAGCTGTGGCTGCCCCAGCCCTGGAAGTGTCCCAGGCCAGGCTGGATGGAGCTTGGAGCAGCGTGGGACAGTGGGAGGTGTCCCTGCCTATGGCAGGGGTGGGAATGGGATGGACTTTGAGGTCCCTCCCAACCCAAACTGGGCTGTTCCCAGTGCAGTGAAATAGGAACCAGTACCCCAATTTTAGGAGCTGGAACTGCTGTGTGGAGCCTGGAGAGAGGGAGGGATTAGGGAAATCAAGAATTTTGAGGCATTTTAGCTTTGGTGAAGGAATGAGGGGCCCCCCAAAGTCAGGGAAATGCCCTGAGGTGGCCAAGTGTCCCCCAAGGTGTCACCAGATCTGTCAATCCAGGTGACAGATCCATCCCTGGGTTTGTTTGCCTCCCTCTCCCCCAGTGTGGAAACCTGGATGCTTTCCTTGGAAGCCCCATCAGGGACCACTCTTGGAGCAGGGAAAGGGTTTGGCAACATCAATCAAGGGACCGATGGCAGCTGCTAAAACTGGGGTAGGGATGCTTCCCTCCTGCTGAGCACACTCCAGGGAGTGACTGCAAATCCCCTGGGAAGGGAGCCCGGGAGAGGAAGGTGAAGGGAATGGGAGAGTCCCTAAAGTCCTGGGCTGGTTTCCTACTGTAACTGGGAATGGAGCTGTGAACTGGGATGGTGGAAAGACAATGGACAGCCTGGACAGGATCCTCATCCTTCATCCCTTGGATGTGGGCTGGAGTTCAGGAGGAAGAGCTTCCCAGGTGCCTTGGATCCGTGTTCATCCCTTTCTCCTACGAACATTCCCCGGGGGCCCCAGAGCTGAGCTTGGGCCGGGTCCCGGTGTCCGGAGTCTCTGGCACATCCTGGGCGCTCCCAGGGCTCCTGGTGCCACCTCTGCTTGGCTCCGTGTCCCCCGGCCCCCGGGCAAACAGCCGTGAACTCCGCAGGGTGCTGGCAGAAACTGGGAGAAGGGGGAAGGTTAAAACCCTTCCAGCCATTCCCCGATTTCCTGGATGGGAGGGATCAAAGCACTTACGGAGCTTTGGCCGGGAGTGGACAGCGCTGATGACGGTGGGAATGGGCTGCTCCATGCTGGGAAGAGAAGGACACAGCGTGAGGACATGGCCTAAGCTCTCCCAGAGGGGTGGAAAGGGCTGGAATTTGGCCTGAGGGAGTTGGGATAGTGGCAGGACCAAGGGTGTCGTTGGACCAGGAAGGGCTTCAACAGCCCCTGGGCAAAGCACCTGGAGAAGGTCTGGAACCTCAGCCTGGGGAGTCTGAGGAAGACTTGGGAGCAAGAAATGAGACTGAATTGCTGGGAACCACCAGCAGTTCCTTCTTTGTTCATTCTTTGACCAAACCTTCAGTACCCGACTCAGAACTTGAGATTTGGGCAAGCTGGGCCTTGGGAGGTGTCCCTGCCCATGGCAGGGGGTGGGAGTGGGTGGGCCATCCAAAAGCATTCCATGATTCCATGATGTCTCCATCTCCCCAGGTGTCTTGGTGCATCCCTTCCCCACCTGAGGCAGAGGAATCCTGGCTCACCTGTTCTCCTCCCCTTCCATGAGCTTCCTGTAGGTGAGGATCTCCACATCCAGGGCCAGTTTGATGTTCATGAGCTCCTGGTACTCCCGCACCAGATGAGCCATGTGCTCCCGGCTGCGCTGCAGGGCCTCCTCCAGCCCGGCCACCTTGGCCTTGGCGTCCCTGAGG
>VXBQ01000757.1:102146-146115 GCA_013400175.1 Phainopepla nitens | reverse complement strand
CCCAGCACACACCTGTCCCGTCATCCCACCCTGGCACACACCTGTCCCGTTATTCCCACCCCAGCACACACCTGTCCCTTTATCCCATGCAGGACAAACCTGGCTCTTCTGGGACACGATGCAGGACCGGAGTTTCTGGATCTGGATGTTCAGATCCGCAATTTCCCGCCGGCTGTCAAGGAGGTGCCCCCCGAAGGAGCTTGACTGGGAGCTGCTGTCGGTGAGCTGTGGAGAGAGGGGCAGGGGGGCCCTGGGATCACCTGGACTACTTGGGGAAAGACTTGGGGCTCATTCCCATCCTTTCTGGCTGTGGCTGTGCCAGGCTCATCTGGCTCCTGGGATCAGTCACATTCCTGCTCTTTGGAGAGCTGGAAGGACATACATTTCCATCTCCACTGGGAGATATCCTGGGTTCCTCCAGTGTGGAAAGCCTGGAGTAACAAAACTCCGGATTTACTGTCCGGAGCTGATCCAGGATAGCGCCTTGTCCCTCTGTCCATCCCCTGGGCCAGCCCATCCCTCCCATTCCTGCTCATCTAGTCGTTTCCTGGCCAATCCTTCCTGTCCTTCCCCTGCCTTTCCTGGCAGAGCAGGGGTCTGGTACCTTCCTCCGGGTGAGGGCCTCGGCCTCTTCCCAGCTGCGCAGGGCCAGAGCCTCGTACTGGGCCCTGACGTCCTCCACGATCCTGCCCAGGTCCGGCCGGGAGCAGCTGTCGATTCCCAGCACCACGGAAATGTCCTTGATTTCTGTCAGCAGCTCCTCCAGTTCCTGCAGAGCCAAGGGCCAACAGGAAAGAGAACACAGAGCTGGAAATTCGTGNGAGCATGGGAAATGGAGCTGAGGGGGCTTGGGGGAGGGAATTCCACTCCTGTCCCGTTATCCCAGCCCGGCACACACCTGTCCCATCATCCCACCTAGGCACACACCTGTCTCTTTATTCCCACCTAGGCACACACCTGTCCCATTATCCTACCCCAGCACACACCTGTCCCATCACCCCNACCCCTGCCATGGGCAGGGACACCTCCCACTGTCCCAGGCTGCTCCAAGCCTCGTCCAGCCTGGCCTTGGGCACTGCCAGGGATGGGGCAGACACAGCCACTCTGGGAAATTCATTCCAGGAATTGGAATTAATTTCTGGGAAATTCATTCCACGACCTCACCACCCTCACAGGAAAGAACTTCTTCCCAGGATTTGGTCATATCCAAGATTCCCAGTAGTCAGAGAGAGCTGGACCCTTCAGGTGAGCTGTGCTTGGCAGAACAGCGTCCATGTGGAGATGAGGAGAATTCCTAAGTTTTCACTCTCTGGAGTTGGGGATCTGGTATTATTTGCTCCATAAAATCCAGACTCAGGTTAAGCTGGGGTTTGGGATCTTTGGATACAATCTGGTAAAAATCTGGACAAAATGGTGCCTTGGGACTCTTCCAGGAGTAGGGAGAATCCTGGGATCCTTAAGGCTGAAAAAGACCTGTAGGATCACCAGATTCCAAGCGTTCCTCAGCAGTGCCGAGGCCACCCCTGACAGTGTCCCCAAGTGTCACATCCACACATTCCTTGGGCACTTCCAGGGACAGGGACTCCACCCCTGCCCTGGGCAGCTATGCCAGGGCTGGACAACCCTTTCCAGGAAGGAATTTTCCCTAGTATCCAACCTAAACCTCCCCTGGTGTTTCCTCTTGCCCAGTTGGTCGTTCCCCAGGAGCAGAGCTGGAGCCGATTATCATGGCCCAATATCCATCGACATCCATGATGGATGTGAGAGTTTTGGGAAAACAAAGGCAGTGTGGATTGTTCCACAGCCTGAGGAGGCTGGAAAATGCCCTTTCCAAGCTCTGCTGTGGGATCTAGCGAGGTTGTGGCTGCTCTTTGGGATGTCAGAGCCTGATTTATGGCTCCTCAGGGAACCAGGAGCCTTCCACACAGGACACATCCACGGTGGCAGAGCTGCTCCACTCCTCTCTCCTGGGAATGTCAGCATAGGGGAGGCAGGAGCACTCCTGGGATCACCCACTGGGATATTTGCTCTTCATAAGTCATAGCTGGAGAAAACAGAGCCCAGAGTGGAGAATTCCCCTCCCTGAGCCTGGAAGGGCCCCTGGATCCAGGTTTGTATCCAGGCTTGCTCCAGAGCAGCTGCTCCCTTATCTCAGGCGCAGCTCCTGCTTTGCACCAGGAATTCCTTCTCCTCCTCCCTTTCCTTTGTTCTTCCCTTTGTGCTCAGGTCCCTTTGGAGCAGGAATTGTGTTCCTTGATTCCCTTCCCTTCCCTGGCTGGGCTCACAAAGGGCTCCGTGACTCAGTGATAACACAGAAATATCCCTAAAAAGCAGGATGATTGGAAGATCTTATCCCACTGGTGTTTAATCCATGAGTTTCTTTGTTAATCTTGGAGCAGGTGAGAAAATTTGTGTTTATTTGGAATATTGGATCATTTGGTGAATAAAACCCCCAAACTGGTCATTTATTAATAAGAAATGAGGGTGGGATTTTCTCCTGATCCATCCTAATAAGTAAAGTTTTCCTTATTTTCCCTACCCCTGGGAATGTCCCTGTACCTGATGTCATTGAATCCATAGAGAAGGTGAGACAGGAGAGGTTGGGGAATGAGATTTTTACATTCCCCAATTAATCGGGGGTTAAAAACCACAGCTTTTTGTGGGACCCATGGGAAATCAGCTGGAGATCCTGGAGCAGGGCCTGATTTCCAAAAAAAACTGGGCTAAAAATGCCTTGCACAAGGAATAATCTCATTTTAGAGCAGATCAGGCGCCTCAGTTGTGCTGGGAGGCAGCTCCGGCCTCTCCATGCCTCTGTTTCCCACATGGAATGTTCATATTCCTCCATCAGGCATTGTAATTGTTTGGATTGCTGGAATTTAGATAAGCCCTGAGTGTTCCCACATTGCTGGTCCTGCTGGGTGACATTTTCCAGGCCCTGAGTCAGTGTTCTGATGGAGGCCCTTCTCCCTGGCTGGAATAAATCCTGACTGGGGACCCCTCATTTTCCTGGGAAAGGAGGAGGCTGGACTGTGTTTCAGAACATCCAGGTTCTCCAGGTGTCCTGATTTTTGGGTTCTTCCTGGAGTCTAAACATTTGGCTCACCTGGGCCCAGGTCTGGGGCAAACCCCATCCCTTGGGGGCAGGAACTGAGCTCCAACAGCCAGTTTGGGATGAGGTTGGAATTCTCGGTTCCAGGGAGACACCAGGCCCTCGCAGAGGCTCTGGGGCAGGAGGAATGTCCTGGCCTAATGTTGTTTCTAGGGGAGGGATCAACTCCTCAGGCCCTGCCTAAGCTAGAGAAAGGCTGTGGCACCCTGGCCAAGCTCCCATGTGGGTGGAAATCCAGGATCTGTCCCCAGAATGCCATGTTTCCCACAGCGTCCCAGCCCTCTCCAGGTGTGTTCCCACCTGCTCATAGATGGTTTTCTTCAGCTCCAGCAGTTCCTGGAGCCCTTTGAGCTTCACCTCCAGCTCTGTGCGGTGCAAGGTGCTCACATCCAAATCCTGCACAGATGGAAAGGGATTCATCAGTCCATAATGGGATTTATAGCAAGTCATTCCCACTGCTCGCCATCCCCAGGGAGTGCCCTGCTTGCCCCATCCCTGGGAATGTTCCAGGACGTGTTGGATGGAGCTTGGAGCACCTTGGGTGGGGAAGGTGTCCCTGCCCATGGAGGGGTGGAACTGGATGAGCTCCTTCCCACCCAACCCATTCCCATTTATTAGCAGGGACGTTTGGAACTGCTCTCCAGGTGGGGGGAGCTCCTTTGAGGACCTTTTCCCTTTGTTTTGTGGGATTTGCTGGTGGGAGGATCTGCTGGGCCATCCCCTCCCAGCTTTTGTTCCCCACAAGAAGCTCCACTTATTGAAAGCTTGGGAGCCATCCATGGAAGGGTCCAGGAATGCCTTTCCTGGCTGGGGAGTGTGCCAGGGAAAACATGGAATTAGCCAGTATGGATATTTGTGGAGAACATTCCCTCTCTCCCAAAACCCTCTTCCTGCCCCCAAATTGGGGGTTTTGACATAAAATCCCAGTTCCAGCTGATTCTCACTGGCTCCTGCTGGAGGGGGAGTTTTGCCCGGGGTTTGCCCTGGGCGTGGCCCCTCCCCTCCGCAGGGAACAAAGCAAATCCTTTATCAGTTCCAGCCTTTCCCAACCCTAAAGGCAGCCGGAGGGAAAACAGGGAGGAGGGAGCAGCCTGGGAAGAGTTTGGACCCCTCAGGCCAGGGAAATCCCAGGATGCAGGGATGGGGGTGCTCTGATCCCCGGGTGTTGCCAGGGGATTTTCAGGAGCCACTCCAGACTCACCCTCCTGTGGAACTGGGACTCCCAATCCCCTCCCTGTCCTCCTCCAGACCTTGCTAACCCAAACCAGGCTGAGCCTGGATCACCTCCAGGCCCTTCCCTGACTGTGCAGGCCTGGGTAGAGCCAATCCAGCTGGAAACTTCCCCTTCCCTCTGACCTTTTTGAGCTCCATGAAGGTGAATTCCATCCCGCTGCAAAGGCGAATTTCATCCTCGTACCTGCAGAGTGCCCAAAGCATGCGATCAACCACAGGGAAACTCAGGGACACTCAGGGTTGTCTTGAGATCCCCAAAGTATCCAAACTTTCTGCTTTTCCTGTGATGTTCCCCCTCCTTCAGGCATCGTGGGCAGGAGTGAGGAGAAGCTGCCACATTCCAGCTGCCCTGGAACACCAGGAGCACTTTTGGGATGAAGAATCCCCGAGCAGAGAGGAGGGAGCTTTAATTGGGATTTTATTTGAAGGCTGGGCAGCCTCAAGTTCTCCACAAAGGGACGGGGCAAGGGGTTTAGGCTCTGCCCAAACTCCTCAATTTTTACCCCAAACCTTTCCCATTCTGCTTTTGTTCCCTCAGAGTTTCACTTTCAGGGTTGGAGTCTTCCCAAAGGAGAAAAGATTGGCTTGTGAAAAGTCCAAGAATTCTGGATTGGTGTCATAAGTCAGCCCAGGTGATTTGTGAAGGCACACAGGAAAAGGAATTCATGGAAAACTGCCCACAGAGAGGAAGGGAACCAAACCAGGATCAGGCAGTCCTAAGTATCCCTATGAGGAACAAGCCCCGCAGGTGTTTAAATCCAGGTGGGGTAGGCAGGGCCAGGGAGCAAAGCCTCAGTCCAGGGGCAAATGTATATGAGCAGGAATTAGGGAATACTCCAACCCTTGCTGGCTCCTGGGACAGGGGTGTGGTGATCCCAAATCCCATGGACTTTACCAGGAAAGCCACGGGGTCTGTTTTGGGCCAAGCAGTGCTTGGTCAGAGCAGGAGAACAATGGGATGGGGGTCGGTGTCTCCCACAGTGGCTGGACATGTGTGGGAGTGTTGGGAGTGATGGATCAGAGCAGGCTGAGCTCTCAGGGAGATCGTGGCTCCCCTGCTCTTCCGTGGTCCCTCAGGCTCCTCTTAAAGGGGCACATGACATTCCGTGGAATCAGGGAGTCATTAAGGTTGGAAAAGCCCTTGGAAAGCATCAAGTTCGACTGTTCCCCCAGCAGTGCCAGAGCCACCCTCACCATGCCCCCAAGTGCCACATGCACACAGCTTTGGTGACCCCAGCTCTGCCCTGAGCAGCTGTGCCAGTGCCTGGACACCCTTCCAGTGAGGAATTTTTCCCAATATCCAACTAAACCTCCCCTGGCAGAGCTTGATGCCATTTCCCTTGTCCTGCTGTTCCCTGGGAGCACAGCCTGACACCCCCTGGCTCTCCCCTCCTGTCAGGGAGTTGTGCAGAGCCAGAAGGTCCCTCCTGAGCCTCCTTTTCTCCAGGCTGAGACCCCCAGGTCCCTCAGGAGTTTCCCAGACCCTTCCTTGCTGCTCCAGCCCTTCCCCAGCTCCATTGCCAGCTCTGGACATGCTCCAGCCCCTCAGGGCCTTTCTTGATGGAAGGGGCCCTAAAGTGACCCCCATTTCCATTCCAGGCTGTGAACTCAGACTTTCAGTGCTATTTGACACGTTACCAAATGGACCTGGGGAGGCTGAGACCTTTGGAAATCAGGTAAAATGGGATCTCCCAACAGACTAAGGACAGGAACATCAGGAATGCAGCTGGAATGCTGCTGTTTGGGGTCTGGTGCGTCCAATCAGAATGTTCTCGGGAGCCCAGAAGGTTTTTGGGAGCCTTCCCTGCTGTGTACAAAGTGAGGAAATGGGGAGCTGTGCCTGGGGATGGGGAGCAGATGTTGGAAAGGGGGGAAGCTGTGCTCAGGAGCTGACCTGGATTAGCCAAAGCAGCTCCCTGGAGCTGCAACTCCCTCACCGAGGGGACCGTGAGGGCATGGGTGTGTGACAGTCACAGCTTTGGGCACTCCTGGGGTTCCTCCTGAGTCCCACTCCATGCTGAACTCACCTCTCCTTCCCTGCTTTTCCAAGGCTGGGCAGCAGCAGCTGATGGGATTTACCTGTCTGGTCTGTGCTCCTCACCTGGAATGTCAGCCCAGCTGGAATACTGTCAGCCCAGCTGCACTGGGACCAAGCTTAGTGCCTGTCTGCAGCCCCCTTCCTCCTCCCTGCAGCTCAGCCCAGTCCCTGTGTGCCCCAGTGTGTCCCCACGCCCCAGGGCGCTGGCAGAGCCCTGCTCCCGGCAGAGCAGAGCCGGCCCAGCCGGCCCAACGCGCTCCTGCCACGCTCCCAGTACCGTGACTCACCCGGGGCTGGAGCATTCCACAGGCACATCCCAGCATTGATCTCCTGGGAGATAATCCCGGGGCACTGCGGGAGGGCAAATCCAGCCCTTCCTGCACTTAGCACACTTGAGACGGCGTCTGCTCGCCCCAGGCTCCTTCCATGGAGCAAAATCCAGGGAACCAGATCTCAGGCAGGCTTAGTTCCCTCCTGGATGGGCCTGTCCCTTCTCCATCCATCCATCCATCCATCCATCCATCCATCCATCCATCCATCCATCCCTCCCTCCCTCCCTTTGGAATTGCTGGTCCATGGCAGCATCATTTGAGGAGAGGGTGAGAGTGTCCCAGTGAGTCCCATCCAGGTGGGTTTGGGAAGCAGTCCCTGGCTTGGGATGAATTCAGGGCCTTATGGGGGGACTCCCCTAGGCACATTTCCCATCCTGGAGGACTTGGGGTGTTCCTGTGCCCGTGGTGTGTTCCATCCAAAATGCCACAGCCTGGCTGAGGGCATCATTCCAATGGGAAATCCAACTGGTTCTTTGTTGTTCCTCCCCCAGAATTGCCTGGGGAAAAAAGCCTCCCGGATTTGCCTGGTTTGTACAGAGATTTGCTCCAGAAATGCCCCTGGACTGGGCCAGGGCTGGATGGGGACTGGGAATTCTCCCGTGAATCACTCTTGAGGGATAAAGCATCCCAATTGTGCCTTATCCCATTGTCCAAATCACTGGAAAATTCACAAGAAATCCAGTGGGGAGAATCCTTGGGCAGCCTGTTCCTGAGAGCACCTTCATCCCTAAGAAATCAGGCTGGAAAGCCCTGGAGTGCCGGGAGCTGGGAATTCCTGCAGCAATTCCCGAGTGCAGATCTGATCACAGACTGTGGCCAGCCCATCCCTGGAACTGTCCAAGGGCTTGGGACACCCTGGGATAGTGGAAGGCATCCCTGCCCATGGCAGGGTCCTTTCCCATTCAAACCAGTCTGGGATTCTGCTTCCTCAAGGGAGTGCAGGGAGGGCCAGGTGCTCCAGACAGAGATGGCAGGTCTTAACCTTTGCATTATCCAGATAAAGAGTGGGCAGGCACCTCCCATGAGGAATTTAGGACTTTTTAGGCACTTGGGTGTCACTTGAAGGACTCCAGGGACGATGATTTCAGTGTAAAGTGAAGAATCAAACTCCTGGTTCTTATTCCCACCTAATTCCTCACAACTTTCTCTGTCCTTGGCACTGCTGAGGCCCCTGGAATCCTGGGGTTTGGGTACCTCACAACAAGAACAACTCTGAGGGCCTGGAGTCAGTCCAGAGATGGGAATGGAGCTGGAGAAGGGCTGGAGCACCAGGGAAGGATCTGCAGAACTCCTGAGGGACCTGCGGGGGCTTGAGCCTGGAGAACAGGAGGCTCAGGGGTGACCTTTTGGCTCTGCACATCTGGACAGGAGGGGGCAGCCAGGTGGGATTCAGGATCCACTCCCAAGGAACAAGGGAAAAATAGCCTCAAGTTCCATCAGAGGAGGTTTAAGTTGGATATTTGGAAAAATTTCCATGGAAAGGGTTGTCCAGCGCTGGCACAGGCTCCCCAGGGAGTCCCCACCTCTGGAAGTGTCCAAAACTGTGTGCATGTGACACTCGGGGTGAGTAGTGACCACAGTGGTGGAGGGTTAAAGGTTGGACCTGATGATCCCAAGGGCTTTTCCAAGCTGAATGATTCCGTGGTTCTGACCTGCTCTGAGCTGATCAAGGCATTTCAGTGCTGTGTCTCCGTTAGAGGCAGCCGCCAGCCCTTCCCTAATTTGCAGCCACCTCGAGCAGGGCTTAAGGAGCTGGAGAATCCTCGGGCTGAACTCCCTGGAGAGGGCACGGATCGTTTGTGCCTCACCTCAGGAGTGGGTTTGGATCCCAGCAGGGATTTCTGCCCCATCCCTTGCACCGCTTTGGGTTGGACAGTCTCTGCACAGCCCAAATCCCCACGGCAGCCTCCAGAGCGCTGGGAAGGAGCTGGCTGTCATTGGGAGGGAAAGGAGCTCATTTGGGATTCTCTTGTGGGATGCAAATGAGCCCATAATAAGGGAGGCATTCTCTGCTCTGTGACCAGGCATGGCCCAGCTTCTCTCTCTTATCTGCACATCTCAGAGCTCTCCAGAGATAAGGGGAGCTCCCCGGAGATAAGAGGCAGCTGCACCTCCCCCGACCTTTGGCTGCCTCCCTATTCTTGGTCAGGACCATTTGGGACACAATTTTGACCTTTTGGTCAAAGCTGAGTTTGGCAGAAATGCCTTGGGTGGAGGGGGAAAGGTAGAGACCCCACACTGATGGAATAGAATATTCCTTTTTTACAAAGGAATTCCTCCCTGGGAGGATGGTGAGGGCCTGGAATGGATTTCCCTGTGGCTGCCCCATCCCTGGAAGTGCCCAAGGCCTGGTTGGATGGGGCTTGGAGCAACCTGGGATAGTGGTAGGTGTCCCTGCCCATGGCAGGAGTGGGATCAGTGTATGTGAGCCTGGAGAGGAAAAAGCTCCAGGAAGAACTTAGAGCCCCTTCCAGTGACAAAAGGGACTCCAGGGGAGCTGGAGAGGAACTTGGGACAAGGGATGGAGGAAGAGGACGAGGGGAATGGCTTCCCACTGCCAGAGGGCAGGGATAGGTGGGATATTGGGAAGGAATTCTCCCTGTGAGGGTGGGGAGGCCCTGGAATGGATTTCCCAGAGCAGCTGTGGCAGCCCCTGGATCCCTGGAAGTGCCCAAGGTTGTACAGGGCTCTGAGTGGAAGGTGTCACTGCCCATGACAAGGGTGGCACTGGATGATCCTAAAGGTTCCCCCTAACCCATTCTGTGATGAGGAATATCCTCAGTTGGAAGACACCCACAGGGATCATCAAATCCAATTCCTGGCCCTGCCCAGAACACCCCAAAATTCCCACCATGTAGCTGGGAATGTTGGTTTTTGTACTGAGCAGGCTGGTCCTGAAATCACTTTGGGGACAAAGTTCTGGTTTGTAATAACTGTGTGGAGAATAAACATTCCTTGTTTTCATGGCTGTCACTCCAGGAATGCCATTCCCTGAGTTGTTCTCTGGTAAAGGCTCCTCTCAGGCCCTGCTCTCCTTGGAATTTCATTGTTACGGCTTTCCTTTCATCTCTCATTAACCAGGAAGAGGTTGTGATCCTAAATTCTCAAATCCATACTTCTGTGCACACCAAACTAGGAATGTTTTCCTGGGAATCTCAGGCTGGCTGAGCTCAATCAATCCCATGCTGCTCCCTGTGCCCCAGCTGAATCCCCCTGGATATGGGTGGATATGGACAGAGACACTTACTTGCTCCGGAAGGCGTCCATGGTGCTCAGGACTTTCGCCAGCTCCGACTCCAGGTTTTCCTGCTCGTAGCTGAGTGCCTTCATCTCTTGGTTCATTTTGCTCATGTACTGCTCGTAGATGGCCTTGATGTCCGAGTCAGAGTGGGAATTGTCCTGGTCCTTCAGGAAGTTCCACCTGGTTGTCAGGATCTTGTTCTGCTGCTCCAAGCTCTGGACCTACGGGAGAGGTTTCAGAGGTGTCAGTGACCCTGAGAGCCACAATCCAGTATGGCAGGGCAGGAGATGTTGGACAGCTTCAGAGGAGCTGCTGGAATTAGCAGATTTCCAGGGAAGAATGAGAAATCCCTTCAAAATTAGGCCTGAGGATGAAGGGTGACAAGGGCGTGGAATGGTTTGGGTTGGAAGGAACCTTAAAGATCCCCCAGGTCCAGCCCCTGGCATGGGCAGGGACACGTCCCTCTTTTAGGGGACTTTTAGGGGTTTTACATGTTACCCACTAATTAATTTCTCAATATAACACAGTGACATCAAAATAAGCACAGTGACATCTGGATAAAGGAGTCACTGACAATAGGAATGGTCAGTTCTGTCCCTTTTGTGTGTGACCATGGACTCCTGGAAACACCTCCAGGATCACCAGATCCAGGTGTTGAGTCCAACACCATGAAGCCAAGGCTGCAGATCCACCCCAGGTCACACAGGGATGTCCAGGGTCAGCAAAGGGCAGATCTCCTACCCTAGAGAGCACAAAGAGAGGGAACCCTCGGGACTGCGAGGAAGTACAGCATGGAGAGATTCAGGGAATGAATCAGGTTTATTGCAGAGCAGCTCAGACAAAGCTCTGGAGAACATCCCAGATAATTACAGACTCCAGGTGAGCTCCCTGTGCTGGCTTTGAGAGGACAACGCTGCCCTTCCACCACTCACCTTTGAGGAACCTGCTCCTCTTTCCCAATATTCCCAATCTCACCAGTAACGCTCCAAGTTTAACAGTTCTCATCTTCAAAGCTCTTGGCCAACTCCAATTAATTGGCTAATTGCTACCTCTGGGAGCAACCCCAGTCACGTTTTGGCTGGAGATGCTGGAGTTGCCTCCAAGTTTCCCGTGTTGCATCCTGGGATGACTCAGGGCCAATGCCGTGCCCGGGGTGCTGGGAGCACTGGGGGCAGGAGCCATCAGACCTCCAGCCTTGACCTGGGGTCCAAAGGAGAGGCAGAATTCCAGCTGCCGACCCAGATGTGGCACCATCTTTCTCCAAACCCTTCTTGTCTGAACAGAGAGAGCAGCCAAGCAAAGCAAAACTATTCCGGTGCTTGGACGTTTCCAGCAGAAGGGATGGGAGTATTAGGATGTTCCAGGTCTCACTCTTGGAGACCTCATCCTTCCCTCCTGGGATGAGAATGGATTGTGTCTGCTGTTCTTCCAAGTCCATCTTTGAGCTTTAATTAATTCCTGACCTCCTTAATAATCCTCAGCTGCTCCTTTTTATCACTCACATTCCCATTTGCAAACCATCACTGGGCTGAACTGGTTCCATCTTGGCTTCCAACATCTGCATGGAACTGGATGATCCTTAAGGTCCCTCCTGACCCAAACCACTCCATGATTCTGTGACTCCTGCCATGTCCCCCTCAGTGGAAATCCTCCCTTGCAGAGCATTTTAGCAGGAGCTTTGTGGAGGGATCACCCAGATCTGGCCTCATTCCCTAGAATTTCATGCCTGAACACAGAAGTGGCCAAAGTCTGATCCTCACAGGCCCTCCCCTCTGGGCTGCCTGGGATAAAGCCAGGGCCTCAAACAGGGGCTCCAGAGCTTGGCTCTTCTCTGTCTTCTTTTACATCTGTCTGGAAAATAAATGCCAGCAGATCTGGAACAGCTGGAAAACCACCAGCACCAAACTCCTGTAGCTGTGTGGTCAATTATCCCTGGAATCACCTGCTGGGGATAGGGAACATCTGAATCCCTGATTAAAAAGCCAAGGTCTCTTTGACAAGGAAGTGTCATTCCTTTCCTCTGGAATGAGGGCCTGAGGCAGATGCCCAAAGTTGCCACTTGATGCAGCTCTTGAAGCCTTCAGAGGAGCTCAGGAAGTGCAGTCTGAGACCTGGGCCCAGGGGGTGTCCCTGTCCCTTGAGCCCCTGGCCCAGGGGGTGTCCCTGTCCCAGGAGCCACACAGATCAGCAGGTCACTGGGTTTGGTTTGCTGAGAAACCTGAAACTCTCAGTTCTTCCCCTGACACTTCCCTGGTGTCAGGGAACAGGCCTGGCTCAGGCACACGGGCTGTTGTCCCTTTTCCCTACTCCCATCCCTGCTCTGAGGGCCCAGCAAACCCTAACCTCTCCACCTGGACAGTCCAAATTCCAGCCTCCACTGCGTGGGTGCTTCCTACACCAGGTGTTCTCCAAATTTCCCAATGCCATGATCTTGGAAAGGCTCACAGGAGGAGGCTGTGCCCATCCGTGAGAGCCAGGGTCCTGTTTGCACTGCCAGGTGTGACTGGTCACAGCTGTCCCCCTTGGAGAGATCCACTGGAGATGTTCCCACAGCCTTCTCCTTCCCAGTGTGAATTCAGGTCCTCGGAGAGTTAAAATGAATCAATCCCGGGCCGCTGGAGGTTGGCAGGGAGAGCTTCGTGAAGCAATCCCAGAGATTACATCTGTTTACAGAGCAGGGCTCTGCAGGAACCTGCCTGCTCTGGGAGTTGTTTTCCTTGGAGAAACTTATGCTTCTCCCAGCTCCGCAGAGATGAAAGGAGCACTTTCTTGGCCCCTCTCCTCAGAAGCTGGGAGGCAGTGGGTGGGGGGTCCCCCTGGCCCTCCGTGCTGCCGAGGTGAAGCTGAGGATGAGTTTCTCGGGATCAGTTTCCAGATCTCTTTAGCAGCTGGAATTGGAGCTGCTGCCACAATCAGCGTCACTGCCCGTGGCTGTTTGGCCACTCTGGGAGCCAAGGCCTCCTGGCCACAGTGCCTCCTGTCCACGGTGCTGCCATGACTCTGCTGGGGCTGCCCTGGGGGTCCCCCAGGAGCGCCCTGGGGCGACAGGCACAGCCTCCCCCACGGATGCTAGCCAACCCTCGTTAGACAGAGAGCGTGGAAGGAGTAACTAATTGGGTAATTAGCCGGCTGTTCTCAGCCTCGCCAGGGGTGGCTGTAGGCCCCGGCGGGTCCCCAAGAGCTGGGGCAGTGCCTTCATCCCCTCCCCACCCGCAGCCAGGAGCTGTCCCTACCTTCTCGATCAGGGTCACGAACTGGTTGTTGAGCACTTTGATGTCCTCCTTCTCCTGCTGCCGCACGGCCTGGAAGTCGGTGTCGATGTCCAGGCGCACGGGGGCCGGGAGCCTCCCGTCGACGGAGAAGGGGGAGTAGGGCGAGCAGCGCAGGCTGCCCAGGGAGCCGTAGCCATCGCTGGCCACCGAGCCGTGCCCGTCGCTGGCTCCCCCGTCGGGGCTGCGGCGCTCCGGGGACGGGCTCCCGGCGGCTCTGCCGCGGCTCATCCCCGCCGCCGCCTCCCCGGAACACAGGGAGCCGCTGGAGAAGGCACAGCTGGGGTTGGTCATGCCCGGGCTGCGGCTCCGGGGGAGGGAAAGGCAGAGGGAGAAAAGGGCTGAAGGTTTGCGGCTGCTGCTGCCTCTGAGAGACGGACAGCAGTGGAGCGGGGCCGCTGCAATTCCCGTCTCCTGGGCTCGTGGGCTGCTAATGAATTCCAAGCACCTGTTCTGCGATGTTCATTAAAACGGAGGAGGGTGGAACCCTTGATGGAAATCCAGATCAACCTGTTGGCTTTTTTTTTTCTTTGTTGTTGTGTTTTTTTTTTTTTTTTTCTCCTTCTTATTCCCTCCTCTGTCTGTTCCCTCCTTTCTTCAGGAACTTGTTTGTGTGAGGAGGATTCAGGCCCTCGCAGCAAAACGAAATCCTCCCAGGTAATTCTGGGGCCCAGCAGCTGCTTCCCTCATCCTTAAAAGGTGAGGAAAGGAATTGGAGGTGCTGGGCTTGGGAAGGACTGCTCCAGGCACAGCTCTGCACAGAGACTTGGCACACAGAGCTGGCATCAGCCCCTGGCTGCTTTCCAGCCCAAATTTGCAGGAAGGAACAGTGATACTTTTTTTTTTTTTTTTTTCTTTATACAGGAAGGTTTAAAACCATAAAGAGTCTAAATTGGCTAAAGAAGGAGTTGGGAAACGCATGCCAAGCTTGGTGTGGCTGGAGCTGCTCCTGTTCTGTCACCACTTGGGCACATCACGGAAGGGTCTGGTGCTCAGGTATTTTAGAGAGGATAGGTCTGCTTTAAGGATGTTAGATCTGGTTTCAGGGAGGAGAAATATGTTTCTTAGAAATGGTAGGTCTGGTTTAGGAAGGATAGGCCTGGTTTTGAGGCCTCTGGGAGTTGGGTCCAAGAGTGTTGAGGTTATTCACTCATCTGCTCTGGCAGCACCAGAGACCCTCAAAACCTCTGGACCCCGAGTTGGATCTCAGGTTCCTAAGTCCATCTTCAAATGCCCCATTCTCCAAAAGCCCTATAAAAGCTGGAATACCAAAACCCTCTGAGTTTTAATGAGTTCTGGTGTCCCATCCTTAAATCCCTGTTTGGTACAAACCTACCCTGGCCGTGGTTTCCTGCTTTGGCTCCACTTCTCCTGTGAAGCTTGGGAAAGAACTCCCATCTCTGCCTTGTTTTGAGGCATCCTTAGGAAAGGGGATGGTCTCCTCTGGTCATCTCAATTTCCATTTTATGGGAAAGCTGCTGCTTTGCTGCTCTGGTTCTGCTCCACACTGGAATTTCCCTGCCAAGGGAGGTGAGGGAAGGTGAGGTTGAATCTGTCACAGACGTGCTCTGATAAGAAACATCTGCTGAGGAGCAGCTGTAGTTTGGGAAGGACTTCCCAGGGAATGGGACCTGTTCCTGTGGGGTTGACCTTTCCTTCAGGTGGAATTGCAATATGTTGCCAGGAACGGGGTGTTTTCCCCTGTCCACCTTCCCAAAACATCCTTTTCAGGGAAAATGCATTTGAACACCTGGTCGCTCACACAGTGGGTCCTTGGCAGGACTTCTCAGGGTAATCCTGATGGTTTATTTTAATGGGTAAGCCCAAATTCCTGGCTGGGAGCAGTCATAGCTTGTGGCTCCTGCTTGGTAGGTGACATTATCCCTTCCTCATGGGCTTCTGTTATGGCTCTGCAGCTGCAAGCACAGATGATGGGATCCCAGCGAGCATCAGGTCAGGGTCACCCTCAGCCTTGGGGCTGAGGTGGTGCTGAGGGCAGTCAGGGAAGGTGGAAGCCCTGGGAAGGCTGGATCCCTCTGAGGGAAGCAGACACAGGTGGAATGAGGGAACTTCAGTGTAGTAGAGGCTGGGAGCAGTGTCTCTTCTGATCCTGGTGGGATGTTTCATGATCCCAGGTCATCCCACCTGTCTGAGCATCAATCCCTGCTCCTTTCTCCTCCAAGGATCAATTCTTTCCCTCATCCTTTTTATTCCATGAAATGAAGTTTCTAAACCTAGGTCAAGCCCATGGGAATAAGAAGTGTGGCTCAAAGAACATCTCCCAGTGCACACTGGCCCAGGAAACCTCTCAGGTGATCGAATCCAAATGGATCTTGATGCCTTTTGATTTCCAGTTCCTGCACAGCATCATGTCCTGTGTCCCACATCCTCCCCATCCCTGGAAGTGTCCAAGGGTAGGGCTTGGAGCAACATGAACTAGTGGAAAGGGGTGGCATGGGATGAGCTTTGAGGTCTCTTCCCACCCAAACCATTCCATAATTCTGTGAGTAGATGCTGGAGATGGGCCCAAATCCCTCTGCCACAGAAAGGTGCATAAGGATGATGGTTCAGGATGAAAACTGCTTTTAATTCTTGGGAAAAGCAGCATGGAACCTTATTTTTCACTAGGATCACTGGAGGCACTCTGCTCTGAGATGGATGAGGCTTTTCCAAGTGCTGTGTGCTTCCAGCAGGATGAGTTTGATTTGTAGGTGACATGAGATGTGTGGGAAGAGGATTTGGCCTCTCCTTTCAAGGCTGAAGCTCCTGCTGGCCTACCTGGTGAGCAGATGGCCCACAGGAGTCCTGTGGAGGGGGGACACTGGGGGACCCTCATTGCAGTGCCCATGGTGCTGCTTGTCTGTATTTTTGGTGTTTGTAGGGAAGGATCCTGTGGCTCTGGGCTGGAGGAGGGAGGACCTGTCCCCAGCTCAGCACCTGCCCCTCTTTCCTGCCCCTGCTGCCCTCCCTGCCTGGGGAGGGGCCGAGCTGACTCAGGCAGCTCCTGCCCTTCCTGATGTTCTCAGTGCTCCTCCTTGGCCAGGTATTTGGTTCAGTTTGGGATGGGCTGGTCCCCAAAATGGGGCTTTTCAGCCTTCCTGTCTGCACAGAAATCCTGCTGGAAAGGGACAGGGACAAGGGAAGGTGGGGATAAGGTGGAGAAGGGGATGAAAGGACCAGTCCCATCCAGCTGAATTGCTGTGTCCTTCCTCTGCCATTCCCTGTGTGCTCTTGAATCCTGGTGTGCTTGGATGTGGAGTGATCCCAGGATCTCCCACTCTGCATGTGTCACTGTGTGTGGTTTTTTGGGGGACTGAGGCTCAAGGAGATTTTAAACCATCCCAGGGAGCTTTGAAGATGCTTCAACCCCCCTGGACAAACCTGGGAAATCTGTGACCCTTCCCTGGACACTGGGGGTTTCTGCCAGCTGCTGGAACTCCCCTTCCAGGGTTATTGGCTCAATATGTGCAGGCAGAGTGGAATGTTTTCTTTATCAAGGCTCCCCAAGTAATTGGTGTTCGTAAATGAGGAACAAACTGGGAATCAGCCCCAGGGGATGTGAGTGAAGAGGTAGATCAGGACTGATGGAGCTCTGGAGGGAATGAGAGGGTGAGCAGGAGCCAGGTAAGGGAGCTGACCCTGGAACACAAATTGCCCCTGGAGTGGGAGCTGTGTTGGGCTGGGAATGGCCGGTGCTGCCCACGGGTGGGACAGGGAATGGCCGGTGCTGTCCACGGGTGGGACAGGGAATGGCCGATGGTGTGGCCACAGGTGGGACAGGGAATGGCCAGTGCTGCCCACAAGTGGGACAGGGAATGGCCGGTGCTGTGGCCGCAGGTGGGACAGGGAAGGGCCAGTGCTGTGCCCATGGGTGGGACAGGGAATGGCCAGTGCTGTGGCCGCAGGTGGGACAGGGAAGGGCCAGTGCTGTGGCCACACATGGGACAGGGAATGGCCAGGGCTGGGGGCGCAGGGNGTGGCCACAGGTGGGACAGGGAATGGCCAGTGCTGCCCACAAGTGGGACAGGGAATGGCCGGTGCTGTGGCCGCAGGTGGGACAGGGAAGGGCCAGTGCTGTGCCCATGGGTGGGACAGGGAATGGCCAGTGCTGTCCATGGGTGGGACGGGGAATGGCGGGTGCTGCCCACAGGTGGGACAGGGAATGGCCGGTGCTGTGGCCACAGGTGGGACAGGGAATGGCCAGTGCTGTGGCCACAGGTGGGACAGGGCAGAGCAGCTCCTGGCTGTGCTGCTGGAGCCTCCCCGAGGTCAGCTCAGGTTTAAAGAAACAGAAGAAGGAGAGGATTTATTTTGTGAAACGTGTGGTTTGGTTTGTTTTTTTCAGTTTGGCTGCTGGCCCCGTGCTGGGCAGGGCAGGCGTTTCCTGCTCCTCCAGGAACTGGGCTGGGCTTGGAGGTTCCAGTTTGGAACTGGGCACTGCCCAGTTTGGGCTGGGGACTTTTAGAGCCCTTTCCTTCAGCTCTGCTCTGTTCCCTCTCCTCAGGTCTCTCTGGGGAAAGGAAGGAGCCATGCTGGGGACATGTCCAGGCCATGCTAGGGTGTGACAGAGGGGCCGAGGGAGGTCCATGGCCCTTGAGGGACACCGACCAGCCCCAGATGGGCACAGGGGGGAACACAGCTGGGGCAGGGGTGGGAGACACTGCAGGGATGCTGCAGGGACAGGAGGTGGTTGCGGAGGGGACACTGCAGCCCTCCGTCTCCCTGTCTCCTGCCCCGTGCTGGGATCGGGCTATGGGGGCTGGGAACGGGAGAATTCGATGCCAGACTGGGGGGTATTTGTGGACCCTGGTTTACGGGATGGTGGGAGTGGTTCTGCCACTTTCCCAGGCTCCTTTCCGTCCCTGCTCCTTCTTCCACTTCATTATTCCTTCTCTTATCTTCACTTATTCCTTCTCCCCCCTCACTCCTCCCTTCTTGTATCTCATTCCCACTCCCACCTCCTCGTTTCCTTGCTTTCTGCTCCTGCCCAGAGCCACCCCTAGCTCTTCCCTGCTTTCTTCTGGAATCCCAAATCAGGCTCTTTCTGATTTTTGGGTGAAACACGGAGAAGCTGAAACTCAGCCCTAAGCAGGCGTCACAGCCCAGGAATGTCCCGCGGGGCTGGGACGGCCGGCCGGGACCTGCCCACGGCCGCTTCACTCCCGGGAACGTTTCCCACTCAGCTGAGCTTTGGCTCGCAGAGTTTCCAGGAAATTTCAGGTATTGAAAAAAAACCCTGAAATGGTGCTGAAGCCAGGGGTGGTGACATCACCCATTCCTGCTGGGATGCTGCTGGCTCTGCCCGCCGTGCAAAGGGGCTGGATGATCGTGGCTGTGCCGTAGGGTGGGGAAGCAGCTCTGGGTGGTGGAAGTGCCCTACCACCATCTCCCTGATGGGATCAAACAATGGAGTCCTGGAATGGTTCGAGTGGGAAGGGACATTAAAGCCCATCCAGTGCCACCCCTGCTGTGGGAGCAGCTCTGCAGGTGGGGTCTCACCTGAGCAGGGCAGAGGGGCAGAACCCCCCTCCCCTGCTGCCCACGCTGCGGGTGTTGAGGCGCTGAGGGGGCTCTGCTTCATCTCCAAACCCTCTTTTCTCACCTGAAATGGCCTCAAAGTCCAGGAATGATCTTCCCAGAGAAGCTGTGGTTGCCCCATCCCTGGAAGTGCCCAAGGCCAGGTTGGACAGGGCTTGGAGCAGCCTGGGATAGTGGGAGGTGTCCCTGCCCATGGCAGGGGTGGCACCTGATGGGCTTTAATGTCCCATCCAACCGAAACCATTCCATAAATCTCCAGGTCTCTGTGTTGTCCATCATCTCCACTCTGGGCTGTACTGGGACCCTGGAGGTTCCCAGTTCCTCTCCAACAACCAGTCCTGTTACTTTGGGAAATGGCTCCTCCTTTCCCAGCATCCTGCTAATGAAAAGAGCAGGAATGAGAGGCAGAGGGAGGATTTACAGCTTGGTGTTTCCCAATCCCCACCGGAGCAAATGACTTCATTCCCTTCAACAGCACCCAGATCCAGCTCTGATCCCGACAGGCTCTTGTGTCACTTTAATGAGGCTTTTGTTTGCTCTGGGTGTCACTCCCAGGCTCTGGAGCACAAAGAAGGAGCTGCTGCTGTGGATTCTGGGAGCCTGTGGCTCTTCCGGAGCTGTGGCAGGTTTAGGAGCCAGCTCTCTGTTTTGCAACAGGTTCTGTGCGTTAAATACACTGGGATGAAGGTTTTTTGGGATTAAAAAAAAAGGGTCTGTGACATCCCACTGACAGTTAGAGGAGGATGTCTGGGATTGCAGGAACATCCTTTTGCCCCAATTTGGGGATTTGTGATCAGAGCAATCCCAGCCTGCAGTGGCTCCTCTCCCAAATCTGTGCAGCAGCAGGAAATTTAGGGGTGGGATATCTTTGGCTATGTTTTTTTTTCCTGTGAGGATTTGGACTCATCCCCATCTGGGAGCAGAGGATGGTGGGAGTGGGAGAGGGGATGGTGCCACTGCTGGAGGCAGGAGCTGTATGGGGACAAACTGAGGGACAATTTCCTGTGGGCTCAGTGTGGCAGCTCCTCGGCTGGAGAACCAGGGCCTTGTGCCAGTTTGCAGAGCCACATCCCAAATCACCAGCAAAAAAGGTCTATTTTTTTTCTCATTTTTTCCTGGGCACTTATGGGAATTGGATCCATCTCCTACTTTTCCTCTTGTGCTACCAGAACCTTTCTGGTTGTGCAAAGTGAGTGTTTTGCCATGGCCAAACCTCACCACTGCATCCCTGAGGTGCCTTGTCCTGCTTCCTAAATCATGGAATCATGGAATTGTTGTGGTTGGAACGATCTCCAAGATCAGCCTTGGACCTAGTGCCCACAAACCTACATCCCCACGTGCCACATCCACTCTCTCTTTGCATGCTTCCTGGGATAGGGCCTCCACCACTGCCCTGGGCAGCTGTGCCAGGGCTGGACAGCCTTTTCCATGGACACATTTTCCCAAATCTCCACTGCTGTGGTGCAGGGTGGAGAGGGGCCAAGCCCCAGCCCTGCTCTGTGTCAGTGCTGGAATTCCTGCAGAAGGGCACTCTTGGGGCTGGTGGATTCCTGGGGCCGCCACCCATCCCAATGCATCTGGAGGGAAATCTGGCACCCTCGGCGGGTTTGGAGCCCGGGATGCAGGCGCAGGCCCGAGCCAGCACCCGGAGGCAGAGGCAGGAATCTCCTCCTGCTCCACCGCTCTTTGCTCAGGGAAGCTGGGCTGACAGTGGCCTGAGGCCCATGGCTGTCCCTACGCGTGTGCCAGGGCCACCCTGTAATCCCTGTAAGATCAGGGACCAGGGCTGAGTCATCCCCAACACATCCCAGCACTCCTGGGCTCACATTCTGAGGTGCTGAGTCACGCCCAGAGCACTCCGGAACCGGGAGCTCATCCTGCCTTGGAGGGGCTGTTTCGCCCTGGTTTTTGGGTGGCTGAAGCTCTTCCCTGCACTGAGGAGCTCTGGAGCCCACGGAGTGTAGGAAGGAAACATCCTCAGCATGGAATTATGGAGTGGTTTAGGTGGGAAGAACATTAAAGCCTATCCCACCCTTGCAATGGGCAAGGACACCTCCCACTATCCCAGGTTGCTCCAAGCCCTGTCTAGCCTGGCCTTGAGCACTTCCAGGAATGGGGCAGCAACAGCTTCTCTGGGCATAATGGAGAATTGTTCTTTTTCCTGGCATTGTTTTTCCCTGTCTCCTTTTCCTGCTGAACCACTCTCCTCCCATGGGAGGTGGGAAGTGCCGCAGGTGGGGCTCGAGGCTGGAGCTGCATTTGGGATGCAGGTGGGTGTGGGGAGGAGGCTGTTGGAAGCTGGGGCTGGAGGAAGGTTCCAGGTGTGGCCCCTGCTCCATGGAATGCTGGACCTGCTCACCCCTCTCCTCCCAGGGCGGCATTGATGTCCTCAGCAGTGTGGGCGGGTCCAAGGCAATTATCATTACAAATATAATTGTAAATTATTGTTGTCAGCGCTGAGTGCATTGATTAGGAGGGGCCTGAGACAGACAGGCCCCACCCTCTCCTCCATCAGCACCAGGGCTGGGCTCCAGCAGCTCCAAGACTGCAATCCTGCCCTTTGCTCCCACTGTCCTTCCTGGTTCCAGGTCCCCACCCCAGAGAAGACCAGAGCAAAGGAGGAAATGGCACCTTCCTTCTGGAAGCTTCCGACTTTGTCATCTTTGGGTTCAGTCTGGCCCTGGAGCAGCTCCTGCTGCTGAGATAAAATTCCTGGCTGGAGCGACAGGTGGGAAGGCCAAAATCCCAGATTTGGGAGCTCGGTTCTCCCTCATTCTGTAGTTCCTGCAGGAGAACCCCCTGCGAGCTGGATTGGCCCCTCGGAGGCAGGGATAACTCAAGGATTACAGCAGCTGTAAAATCCTCATAAAATGTTCTTTGTTTGCTCTGCTCCCGTCCCTCCAATGCAGCCAGTGACTCATGGGGCGGAGGCCTCGCTCCTTCCCCCAGCCCCTCTGCTCTCCTGCTCCTTCTCCTGCCCCAAAGTGGGCTCTGGGTTCTCAGCTTGGAGCTGTTTTGAGAAGGTTCTTCAACCTCCTGTTGTGATCAGTCAAATCTCTTAAATTCCTGAGGTAGCACATAGAAAACATCTGAGGTGAACAAATGCCTGGGTCCTCCCTCATCCTCCTGGACATGGGGCTGCCACCTCTGTAATTCTGGCTGGTCCTGAGCAGGAGGAGTTTTCCCTGAAAATGATGGAGTTTTTTCAAGAGTCCAAGGAATTTCTGGAGCCACATGTTGGTGACGTGTCCCTCGGTATGTGGGGAGTGAGGGAGATGACACTGGTTCTACTCCTGCCTCTTCCGTGTCCCTCCTGTGGGACAGTTTATCTCAGAGTTCCTTCATGTTATTTTTCTCCCTTAGAAGCATTTACTTCAGTTTGATTTTGCCAAAGATCCTGGAATTCCCACCTGGCAGCAGAGGGTGAGGAGCAGCTCCATCCCTGTGTCCTGCCTGGGGTGAGGAGGGCGCTGGATTCTGTGGGAGTTGTTGAGACCCCAAGTCCTTGCCCATGATTCCCTTTGCCAAGGGCTGCACAAATGGAATTGGGATGGCTGCTGATGGGTACTGAGTGTTTGGAGGGGGTGAGACGTTAATCCTTCCTGGATTTGGAAATGGGATCCATTGGTGGAAAGTGGCTTCGTGCCATTGATTCTGCCCAAGGAGAGAAAAGAGAGCTTTGATTAGAGCATTTTTTGAGGATGGCTCTGCTGGATCATCTCCCTTCTTGCTCCATTTCTTGCATCATTCCCTTCAACCTGGCCGGGATTCAGGCCCCAGACACCTGCAATAATCCTGAACCCTGTCATCCTGGGTTTATTCCAGCTCCTATAAACTGGTGTTCCCTTGGAGTGACCTCATGGTTTCCATCTGCTCGGGAAAGGCCACCTGAGTTTGGAGCTAATGGGAGCAGGGACATGGGAGGAGCTGCTCAGGCCGTGTGGGATCCTGGGAGGGACAAGTCCAGCCAGGGAGTGATGGGGACACGGGACCATCAGGGGTGGTCCAGGAGCAGCCTCACCTTGGGAAAGGTTACCTGGAGAAATATGGATGGAGAAAGGAGAATTTCCTAATGATTCTGTGGTTTGGGGCAGATCAGCCTGGACTGTGTCACTTCAGGAAAGACGCTGAGGGGCTGGAGTGAATTCAGAGATAGGAACAGGGCTGGGGAAGGGGCTGGAGCAGCAAGGAAGGGTCTGGAGAACTCCAGAGGGAGCTGGGGAGGCTCAGCCTGGAGAAGAGGAGGCTCAGGGGGACCTTCTGTCTCTGCACAACTCCCTGACAGGAGGGGACAGCCAGGGAGGGTTGGGCTCTGCTCTCAGGGAACAGGGACAGGAGGAGAGGGAAGAGTCTCAGGCTGTGCCAGGAGAGGCTCAGGGTGGACATCAGGAGGGGTTTTCCCATGGACAGGGAGCTCAGGCCTTGGCAGGGGCTGCCCAGGGAGTTTTGGAGTGCCCATCCATGGAGGTGTCCAAGGAAGGACTGGATGTGGCACTCAGTGCTCTGGGCTGGGGACAAGGTGGGCATCGGGCACAGCCTGGACTTGATGATCTAGGAGAGCTTTTCCAACCTCAGGACTCCTGGGATTCTGTGTTTGTAGCTCAGGGTGTCTGGACTCTGCTCTGTCCTGGGAGGATTTGCAGTTTCCACCAGATCAGCGCCTGGAACCTGAGCAGACCAACAGACTCCAAAGTCAGCTGGGATTTTGTGAAGAGAGAACAGGAGTTTTCTATCCTCTTCTGAGATGTGTCTTTTCCAGAAAAACTGAGCCCAGCATTCCCAGTGCTGGCAGTTTCACCTCAGCACTTAGAATTGAAGTTTTAATTTGTTTGTTTGTTTTTCCTTAAGGCTTGGGCTGTGGGAGGGGCTCTCAACTTTCATGCCAAAATTATCCAAGCGATGATGATTATCCATAATTATAACTATATATATCTGTATTCCTTCAGGTTTTCTTGTAATCATAAGGTCTTGTAATTTGGGGGAGAGGGGAAAAAACAGCTTGAGGCCCTTTTCCAGTGAGCTGGAGAGGGGGAAAGTGCATAGCTGGGATACTGGGACACCTTCCCCATGTGTCAGGCCACGTTTCATGTGCCCAGGAAGGATCCCTGGGAAGGATCCCGATCTGGGCTGGGTTTCCTGTGTGTCCAGGAGCTCCTGCAGTGGGCAGAGCAGTGAGGGTGGAAAAGCTCCTCTGCAAATAGGGCAGGAGAAATGTGGGGCTCCATCCATGGGGGCAGGGCAGCCCCATTGCTGCACTGAGCACCTGGAAGGGGCTGGAGGGAGATACTCCAGCAAGAGCAACTCCTTGGGAGGGTCCAAGTTGTCCATAGAATTGTGGAAATACCTGAGATAGAAGGGACCCATGAGTATAATCAATTCCAATTCCTGATTCTGCACAGGACACCCCAAAATCCGCCAATCCCAAAATCCCAATCCTGAGAGCTTTGTCCAAACACTTCTGCAGTGCTGGCAGCCTTGGGGCTGTGACCCTTTCCTTGGGAGCCTGTTCAGTGCCCCAACACCCTCTGGGTGAGGAACCTTTTCCCAATATCCAACCTGACCCTCTCTGGCACAGGTCCAGCTGTTCCGTGGGTCCTGTCCCTGGTCTCAGTTCCTGGCAGTGCTGGTGACTGGTTTTGTGCTGTATCCAAACATGTAGGATTTTGACTGATAGCCCTTTTGAGTTGCAGCAAATAGGACAAGTGTGGGCAACTCTGAGCTCCAGGAACTGTTTCCCAGCGATGGATTTCATGGCCAGCAGCTTCCAGGAGTGGCCAAGAGCTGAGCCAAGAACTTCCCAGTCTCAACAGGGTGGGCAGAGCCAGAGGAGAGTTGAAATGCAGCTCCTGGAGAGAATTAGGAGCTTCTAGGAAGCCTTGGGAACATGGAGCCAGATCTGTCACCCTGGGCAAGCTGAAACAGTGCCCTGGGCACCCCAAGGGGCCTCAGGACTTATGGAGAATATTGAATGATTTGGGAAAAAATTCCTCCCTGTGAGGGTGGGGAGGCCCTGGGATGGATTTCCCAGAGCAGCTGTGGCTGCCCCTGGATCCCTGGAAGTGCCCACGGCCAGGCTGGATGGGGCTAGGAGCAGCCTGGGATTGTGGGAGGTGTCCCTGCCCATGGCAGAGGTGGGACAGGATGAGCTTTAGGGACCCTTCCCACCCAAACCATTCCAGGATTCCATGATCCCATGATTCTGTCCTGCTGGTCCCTGTGATTATTCATATTTGGGTTTTGCTGTGTTGCAGCAGGAAGAATGGCTGGATGAGGAGTTTCCTGGATGAGGAGTACCTGGATGAGGAATTCCTGGAAGCTTTGGAGCAGTTTGGGTGAGCCTGGACCTGGCTGCCTCTGGCAGAGCCCTGATTCCTGTCCCAGTGCAGGGCTGGAAAAGTGGGGAGGAAAATGCAGTTTCCATGTGTAAATCCATGTGGAGTTGCAGCCTGAACAATACACTGGCCTCTGCCAAAGGCACTGGAGCAGGGAGAGGCCATGGCAGGGAATTCCTCGGAATTCCTCGGAAAAGCCGCTTCATGGAATGTGAGGATTTGGGCCCATTCAGTTTATGTGGGATAAGGCTCAGAAGGTGTGACTGGGATGGTGGAAAGTGTCCCTGTCCCTGCCAGGGGATTGCACTGGATAAACCCTAAGGTCCCTTCCAACCCAAACCATTCCATGATTTCCATCCATGGGGAATCCCACCAGGCTCACAGGAATCGTTGCAGTGCTTGGGAAGTGGCAGGGGCAGAAAACGAAACCAGGCACCAATTAAAGGACATCCAATGGGACACAGGGCCCTGAGTGCTGGCTCCCTGGAGGGAGGCACCAACCTTTGGAACAGATGATCCCTGTGGATCAGCAGCTGTTGCCAGGCTGGAAAAGGCACTCCCTGTTGCTGAGCTCTGGGCTGGAGCTGTGTCATTCCATTGACTTTATGGCCAGGTAACACAGGAAATGGGCCTGGAATCCATAAAACCCAACCATAAACTCCACCTCATCTTGATAATCTGTGCATCAGACGGTGCCTCCAGTTGTGGAATATCCTGAGCTGGATCCCGAGGATCATCGAGTCCAACACTTGCATGGAGACATCCAACACCTGCCTTTGGGATCCAGGAGGATAAGTTCCCTCTGACCAGTCTCTACTCACAGGAATTACGATGAGCTGGAAATTTTGATTAATGAGGCTGCTATGATCCTGGAAGAGGGATCTGGGTTCACAGCGTTGGGAGATCTTTAGGATCTTGGGAAAGATACTGTTGTGTTCCCATTGATTTTGGATGGGTTTAGCAGGAATAAGAGCTTGGCAGTGCCATTGGACGTCAGGAGAATTTCTTTGGAATTTTGCCACGGAAAGGATGGTCCAGCACTCCAGTGGTGGAGTCCCCATCCTTGGAGGTACACAAGGCACCTGGGGCTCTGGTGGGGATTGGTCACAGCTTGGACTCCATGATCTGGGAGGGCATTTCCAACCTCAGTGATCCTGGGATTCTGACAGCCCCGAGTGCCCCATCTGGGAGGTCACCATCACCCAGAGCCTCCTGCCTCCCTGAGCCTGGAGATTGATCCCAATATCCTGTATCCATGCCCCAGCTGTGAGCCAGCACAGACGCTGCAGGGTGGTGGGACAATAGTTGTGGGATCCAGGGCCAGAGCCCTTTGGATCAGGAACCACCAGCAGGGCCTGTGCAAACAAAACCTATGGATGCTCCTGTTCCCAAAAGCTTTCAATCCAAACACAGAAATCCAGGCAGGCAGCAGGAGGGATCCCCTGGGATAACACAGGAGGTGAGGAAACACCACAAGAACACATTCACAACACATAATTTCATTCACCTGCAAAAGTTTTCCTCTTCCATGACATCATTTGATTTTGTTAAATTTTTTTTTTGCACTTTCCATCTGGAATTGCTAGCCTGGCTTGTTTTCCCAAGGATTCATGGAGGGATTGGTCGTTTGTGGGGGTTTGGCTGCTCTGGGAGAATCTGAGCCAGTCCTAGGTGCGGAGAGCCAGGGGATGTGACTCTAAGCATGGCAGGCAGGGAAATCTCTTTCCCAAAAAGTCAGATGTGAGCTCGGTGTCACCAAACCCCAGTCCCTGGGGTCACTCACGAGGGCTGGGAGGAATTTACCGGTCGGAGCGGTTGTGGAACAATCCTGAGTTGCCATGGAACAACAACACAACAAACCCTGGGACACCTCTGGTGGCCACGTCCTGCTGTGCCCCACCTGGCTTCAACCTGGGCTCAACCAGGGAATCTCCACCTGGCAGGGGGGAGGGGAGCAAAACTGGGAACAGCAAGCAGGGGATGAGGCTTCCTGATCCCACCTGGATTACTTGTGGTGCAGGGAAGGAGGGTTGGACTTGGGATGAAGACAGGCTCACCCTCACCCAAATCCAGGGTGAAGTCCAGATCCCCAGTGCCGAAATGGGATTCATGGAGGCTGCTGGGAGCAGCTTTCCTTTGTGGCAAGAGGTTTGGATTCACCTGCCTGGATGGATTCACCTGCCTGGATTGCTCCTCCTGTGCCTCTTGTGTTGTGTAAAAGTCCCTGTGTGCTGATCCAGGCTGGAATCCAACCTGGTAACAGCCAGAGCCGGGTGGGAGTTTTTGCCTGATCGTCAGTCCCACACTCAGCTTCCATCCCTGTTTTCTCAGGACATCCCAGTGCTGTTCCAGGAGCAGCCTGGCTGTGTGAGGCTGAACACTGCCTTGTTCCCAGCTGTGGATGGATGGAGAGATCCCTGTCCTGTCCTCCAGCCCCAGCGGAGGTGCAGGGTGTGTCTGTAACACTCCACTTTGTTTACCCTCAGTGATTATTTTTATAATCCCAGGATCAATTAGACTGGAAAAGACCTCTAAGATGATTGAGTCCAATCTGTGATGGTGGGAGCCAAGCCAGGTGCAGGGCTGGCAGGAATCCTGCGGAATCCTGCCCCATCTCACTCTTCCGGGATTGAATTCCCCTTTTTCTCTCTTTAAAAAGAGAATTTCCCTGCAGCAGCCGAGCTTCTCCTCTTCCCCCAGAGCAGGACGGGTGGATTTTGAACAGACTGAGTTTGCAGCCAGCCTTATCTCCCTGTCCTGGGGACAGAAAAGCTGAAGGGTGACGCTTTCAGGCCAGACTTTGAAATCTCCTGGGGAATTTACGACCTGATAGTAAAGGGCTGAGGCTCTCTGGGACTATTTGGAAATGGTGAAAACCCTGAAACCAAATTTTTTCTCTGCTTTTTTCTTCATAGAACCCGAAAATTCAAGCAGGGACCCAGAAAGTTGAGCCAGGATTTTAATCCTGTCTCCTTTTGAGTGTGGACTCAATGTTGGGTCCTAGCCCATCTTGGTTTTAAGGATTTATTTGAGGAAAGGGCAGACATATCCCTGTATGCAGGCAGGCTCTGGGTGCTGCTGGCGGGGCCCGGGCAGTACCCTGGTTTATATTAAACACGCAGGACTTGGCGCCAGGGCCCCTTTATCAGCTTTGGGCCGTGCCCAGGGGAGAACCTGCCTGCAGCACTTCCAAATCCATGTGTAATTCCCTGTTCCCCCCCTGCTCATTGCAACACCCGTCTGGGCATGGGGAATCGTAGGAAACGGGGATCAGAGCTCGGGGTTCACCCCACAGGTGGCAGAGGAGCAGAGCGGGGACAGGCACCAGGTGTGTCCTGTCCCTTCCCTGCGGCCCTTCCCTTCTGCCGCTGGAGGGTGGGAATGCAGCCAGGCACACCCAGCTCCGAGCAGTAAAATGATCCCTGGTGTGCCCTTGGGCCAAGCCCAGCTTTTCTAACGGATAAAAGGGGAGGCAGCGGGAGAGCTCTCACTCCCCTGGGCTCCAGCGCAGCCTCCCTGAGCTTTGCAAGAGCGAGGCATCCGGACCGTCCCTTGGAGCACCATGTCCCGCTCTGTGACCTTCAGCTCCCGCTCGGCCGCCGGGCCAGCCCTGAGCCAGGTGCGGGTCAGCTCCGTGTCCTCCACCCGCAGCTCCGGCCTCGGCCGCGCCGGCGGCTTCGGCAGCGCCAGCCTCTACAACCTGGGCTCTGCCAGCAAGAGGATCAGCCTGGGAGGGGGCAGCTCCTTCAGCGTCCGCTCGGGCTACGGCTATGGAGGAGCGGGCTTTGGGGGCAGCCTCAGCCCCGGCGGCATCCAGGAGGTCACCGTCAACCAGAATCTCCTGACACCCCTCAACCTGGAGATCGACCCCAGCATCCAGAGGGTCCGCAAGGAGGAGAAGGAGCAGATCAAGACCCTGAACAACAAATTCGCCTCCTTCATTGACAAGGTGAGGACTTGAGCTGGCTCAGAGCTCTGGGGGTGCTGAACAGTAGCTGGGGCACAAAATTGGTTTAATCACGAAGGGGCTGAGGATCAGTCCTGGAGAGTGTGGTGGGATTTGCCCACTGCAGTCAAATAATTCTTATTATTCGAGGTATTAAAGCCCTGCTGGCATTGCCAACAGAACAGGTATTCGCTTTGCTCGGGCTGACTTTGCGGCCCTGATTTACGTGGGATTGCCCAAATGGGGGTGCAGGCTTTGCTCCCTCACCCCAGCACCAAATCTGGGGAGGGAGAGGCTCCTGGAGGGAGTTGTCCCAGGAGAGCAGATGGAACCAGAGCCTGCCCTGCCCAGTTTGGCTCTCTTGCACTAACTGACCTGTGTAAATCCCGCTCTGGCATCCTCGAAATGTTAGGAATCCAGCTCTGGAGTTGGAGCAATTGGAGGGTTTGAGGTCTGGGGCAGGTTTCTGTCAAGTGTCAGCCCAGCAGAATCTGCTTTTCTTTAATTCATCCAGAACCTCGAAGTCACAAACCAGGTCCCAGAGCAGCCAGCCTCTTTAAGCATGGTCTCCATGACCCTTCTGTAGTGCTTCCCATGAACAGCCAAATTCCTGGGATGGGTTTGCCACCTGCAGCCCAGTCCTTCCATCCCCTGCAACGTAAGCTCCCCCTCTCTCCCACCATCCCAAACGAGATGTGCTCCCTCCCAGGTGCGGTTCCTGGAGCAGCAGAACAAGATGCTGGAAACCAAGTGGAGCCTCCTCCAGGAGCAGAAGACAACACGAAGCAACATTGCTCCCATGTTCGAGTCCTATATCAGCAACCTGCGGCGGCAGCTGGACGGACTCCTGGCAGACAAGGGGCGCCTCGAGGGAGAGCTCAAGAACATGCAGGACCTTGTGGAGGACTTCAAGACCAAGTAAAGTATCAGAGTCCCCCTAAGGGGGTGGTGGAGCCGCCGGCTGGGCCGGTAGCTGGGCATACATGTCCCCGGCTCCCCTGCCAGGGAGGGAGATGTTTACTGGCCAGGAAGGAGGTGTTTAGTCCAGGGAAGCTGCCTGGATTCTTCTTGCTTGTTGTTTCTGGCACCTTGTTCCTGCATGGGTCAGTGCCTCCATGCTCTTGGCTTTGCTTTGGGGCCTCCTCAGGGTTGGAAGTGGCATTTTGGGGCCTACTAAGGGTTGAAGGTGACATTCTGGGGCCTCCCTGGGGTTGGAGGTGGTGTTTTGGGGCCTCCTCAGGCTCAGAAGTGGCTCTTTGAGGTGGCTGGAGCCCCAGGAGTTCCGCAGGAGCTCCCAGCTGATTCCCTGGGCAGGGAATGAAGCAGCTGCCCTGCAATTCTTCCGTGACTTTTCAGTGTCACCTGGGAGGAGCCACAGGAGAAAGGTGGCCTTTGTCCCAGCCCAGCCCAGCCGGGAAATGCCTCTGAGAAGGGAAGGGAAGAATAGGATGGAGCTGGCAAACTGGATCAGGCAGGAACTGCAAACAAACAGAGCTGATAATCCCCAGGGTGTGTTTAGGGAGAGTCAACATCCAGAGATTCTCAAAGAATCTTGCTTGGGAATTATGCTTCTCCCAGCTCTGCCTGGTTATTTCATCTCCGTTATTTCATCCACAGTCGGTCTTGCAAACTCTGCAAGGAGCTGGTTTGCAGCCAGAGGGATTAAAACCCAGAGCTTAGTTACGTTTCCCATGGATTCAGTCCATGGATTAATGGATTTATTCCTTTAGCTTATAGATCCATGGAAAGCCAAATCCTCTATGTGCTAACAGAAGGGAAGCAGGAATTAGGAGCCGAGGGAATGAGGATACAATAACTAGAATGCAGAACCTGCTGCTCCCCATTTATATGGAGAAAATCTCATTTATAGATGGAAAACCTAAACCATTACGTGCTCTGGGGGTGCCTGTGGCCTCTTTTCCATAGGTCTGGTATCCACAGGAATTCCCAGGTGATATTTAGGGGAGGAAAGACTCCAGGGATGAGACCCAGCCCCTCACTCAGGAATTGCAGTGGGAGAAGGTGTGGAGCCAGCTGGGATCATGCTGCCCACAGGGCTCAGTTTCAAGGGGTGAGAGTGTCCTGGGCTTCCAGAGGGGTTGGGACAATATTGGATGATTTAGGAAAAAAGTCTTCCCTATGAAGGTGGGGAAGCCCTGGAATGGATTTCCCATGGAAGTTGTTGCTGCCCCATTCCTGATAGTGTAAAGGCCAGGTTGAATGGGGCTTGTAGCCACCTGGGATAGCAGGTGGCAGGTGGTCCCATTGCAGGGGTGGGAATGGGATGGGCTTTATGGTCCCTACAAACCCAAATCATTCCAAGATTCCATGATGTATCAGTTCATTGACCAGTTTGGTGGAACTGCCCCCAGGAAATGAGGAATTTGGTGATCCATTCAGGAAGAATTCACTGTTTTTACCTCTCTCTGATGATCCTTTGTGTGCAGAGGCGGCACCTCTGTGTCATTTCCTAGGATTTATTCCTCTGGAATAGCACTGGCAGCTCACCTACCTCCAAAGGGGCAATGTCCAATGATCCCAGCGTGGATGGGCACGATTCCAGGTCGGAGCAGGAGGGAGGGACAGGGAGGCAGTGAAGGTGAAGCAGCTCCTGCTTTGGAAGGCAAATTCCAGCTCTGGCCATGTAGGGCCCATGTAAATAAAGAGCCTTAACCTGGCAACAATGCCCAAGCAGCCAAAGTGTTTCCTGCTCTGTTCCTTGGATGGCTTTCAGGATTCTCAGATCCCCACAGCAGGTTGGGGCTGGATGTTTGGGTAGGTTGGGAGTGCACAGACAGGTCCATGTGGGCTCCAAGATCCAGGTTTGCAAATCAGTGGTGGTCCTGTAAAATCTGTGGAGAGGGATTTTTATCTGCTGGAGAACTTTAGGTGAACCCCTGCGGATTTTCAGGTGAGCCCCTCATCTGAGGGTGAGCATCTAAAGAAAAGAGTCACTAAGACTGGAATTTGGTGAGGCTTTGGAGGAAAATTAGGGTAATTAATTACCTTTGGCTCTTCCCAGGACAGTTCCATGTGTTCTACACCTGCAAAATGTTCCAAACAGTCTGGAATAGGGAAGTACAGAGTGGAAGCAGCTCCAGCAGGTGCTGGGATCAGCCCAGAGGAGTTTGTGGAATCTGTTTGTGTCTCTCCTGCTTTGAAATTGCTCCCTGAATGGTTCATGACAAAGTGGGTGCACAGCCTGGGCCTTCCCCAGAGGAGCAGCAGGAGCAGGAATCTTCTGAAGCACAGGGAGTTTTAAGGATTATGGGGAGCAGGGAGGGGATGCTTTCCAGGTGATGGTGGTGGTGTGGAGCAGCTCATCCAGCGCAGACCTGCGGCACTGCTGATGCACCAGCCCTAGGGAATTGCTGGGCTGGCTCCCAAGAAACAGAAGGATAGAGAAGAGACCTGGGATAACCTTCCACTGAGATGTTTTTCCTTTTATCCAGGCTCTAACTTGACAGAAATCCCTTTTTTTTGGCAGGTACGAAGACGAGATCAACAAGCGCACGGCGGCCGAGAATGAGTTTGTGGTGCTGAAGAAGGTGAATACCATTGTGGGTCAGGGAATCCTCAAATTTGTTGGGTGGGAAGGGACCTTAAAGTCCATCCCATTCCCACCCCTGCCATGGGCAGGGGACACTTTCCATGGGCCCAGGGTGCTCCAAGCCCTGTCCAGCTTTGGACACTTCCAGGCATGGGACAGCCACATCTTTTCCCTGGGATGGATCATCAGTGTGTGCAGCTCTTCCCGCCCCCATTTGCCCTTACTCACAGTTTACTCCAGCTCTGCTGAAGCTCTGAGGGACAGGATTCCATCACACACCTGCCAAAGGCAGCTCAGGGGAGGCCCTGAGGTCTCCACATATGCAGGGAAGAGGTGTCAGGTCCCAGGGTTATATCGGAGGTGATTCCCGATCTTTCTTTGGGATCTTTCCTGAGGTCTCTGTGTTTAACCTTGAAAACTTGTAAGCAGGGATCCAGGAGATCCCCAGGACTCTCAGGATCTGCACTCCAGCAGCATTCTGGAGATGATTTGTAGACCCTGCAGCAGCACTGGGACACCTGGAGCTGGTTTGGGGAACTCTTCTTTGGAAGCCACCAGAGGCTGGGTGGGCTCAGACATCAAAGCTCCACAATCTCAATGAGTTTATTCCTCATTTTCCCAGGATGTGGACGCTGCCTACATGAACAAAGTGGAGCTGGAGGCCAAGGTGGATGCTCTGACAGATGAGATCAACTTCCTGAGAGCTTTCCATGAGGCGGTGAGGACCCTTTTGCTTCTTCAGAGGGGGAGAACAGGGAATGCTGGCTAGGAAAATGAACATGGGGAAGGTGATGGATTCATGGAGTCTTTTCTTCCATGAGCAAAACTATGTCTGCACGTGAAGTGATTCCTCTGAATTTCTGTGGATTGTCACACGGATTTCTCCCTGTGTGGGATGTTGGATGGATGGATTGCATAACAGGACAGACATTGTATTTGGGATGCTGTTTGTGTGAAGACAAGGAAAACAAGTGGTTTGTAGGGATTTAGTGCTGGGGGAGGTGGTGCTATGTGACAGGAATGAAGGAAAGCTGCTTGTTCCAGGCTCCTTCCTCCTCCTTCCCGTTGTTTGCAAGATCAGGGATTGCCTGAGCTGCACACACATCCTTGGGAGAGGTGCTGGAATTTGGCCCCTCCAGGTTCTGCAACCAGCTGGGTTGTTGTCTAAGGAATGGGATAACAGTGGGATAAGCAGCACTGCTGCCAAAGTAGGGATAAACAGCTCCAGCTCTGCTGTTGGTTCTTGCTCTGTGCTTTGCAAGGTTGCTTCCCTCCTAATTAATGATTATTTTGATGGAATTCTTATATCTTCCTCTCTTTCCCTTCTCTCCTTGGATTCTCTCTTTAATTGGCTTCCAAAAGAGGAGTCCTGAAACCTCACTGATTAATGGGCTTGGTTTTCCTGCAGGAGCTCAACGAGCTGCAGGCCCAGATCTCTGACACCTCGGTGGTGCTGTCCATGGACAACAGCCGGAACCTGGACCTGGACAGCATCATCGCCGAGGTGAAGGCCCAGTACGAGGAGATCGCCAACCGGAGCCGCGCCGAGGCCGAATCCTGGTACCAGAGCAAGGTGATCCTTGGGAGGGGAGAAGGATCCAGGGAGACCTTGGAGCCCCTTCCAGTGCCTAAAGGGGCTCCAAGAGAGCTGGAGAGGGCCTGAAGTGATGAGACACAGAGAACGACTTCCCACTGTAAAAGGGCAAGGATATATGGGATACTGGGAGGAAACTCCTCCCTGTGAGGGTGCAGAGGCCCTGGAATGGATTTCCCAGGGAAGCTGTGGCTGCCCCATCCCTGGAAGTGTCCAAGGCCTGGTTGGACAGGGCTTGGAATACCCTGGCACAGTGGAAGGTGTCCCTGCCCATGGCAGGAGTGACACTGAATGGGCTTTAATGTCCCTTCCAAGCCAAACCATTCCATGATCTCCAGCTCTGTCAGCACCTGTATCCCCTGTGCCATAAGGGGAGGGGCTCTATCTCGCTCATTCCCTGCCATCCTCACCCCATCACTCTGTGTCCCACTGTTCTGTCCCAGTATGAGGCGCTGCAGGTGACAGCTGGGAAACATGGGGACGACCTGAGGAACACCAAGAATGAGATCACGGAGATCAACAGGGTCATCCAGAGGATCCAGGGGGAGATCGAGAATGCCAAGGCCCAGGTGAGGAGCTGCCCCTCTCCTGTCCTTCTCCGGCCTCAGAGCTGGGTTCTGGCACTGACTGGAGACCGGGGACAGCATCTGAGGGAGCAGCTGGAGCTGTGTCAGGGGTGGGTCAGGTTGGATATTGGGAAAAGCTTCTTCCCCCAGAGGGTGCTGGGGCACTGAACAGGGGCTCCTCAGGGAATGGTCACAGCCCCAAGGCTGCCAGAGCTGCAGGAACCTTTGGACACCGCTCTCAGGTGTTGAATTTCAGGGTTAGTGGGATTTTTAAGGTTGCCATATGCCATGCCATGATGGTCCCTGTGAGCCCCTTTCAACTCCGGACATTCTGTGATGTTAGGGATGTTTCAGGGGTCTTGGTGTCACACAACACCTTGAACTCGGTGATTTTGGAGATCTTTTCCAATCTTCACAATTCCATGGTCTGTAAGAACCATTCCTGCACTGCTCATCCTGAAGGATTTCAGTTCTGCTGGGGGAGTGGGAGCATTGGGAGCAGGGTGATCCTGCAAGGAAGGTGGATTTGGGAGAGGACAAGTGGAAATTGCCCCTGGGACACAGAGGGGCCCCCACACAATCCTCGTGCCCTCCTGTTCCTGGGATCATTGTCCACTCCTTTTCGCAGTAGGGAACACCATGTTTGGGCACACACACAGAGATTTGGGGAGCTCTGTTTGCTTTCACTGGGGTTTTATCGCTTTATCAGGGCTGTGGCTTAGGCCTGGCCTGGAGCTCCTAAAGCTCCAGATAAACCTGGTGATTCATCCCGGATTATTTGGTTTCAGGGCAGGGAGGCTCTGGCACCAGCTGAGAGCGGCCCTGGTGGGGCTCCCTTGGACAATGGAGGGGAGCACAAAAAGCCTCTTGGGAGCCCTTGCTGCCAGACACAGGGGGTTAGGAGCTGGGGGTTCCCTGGGGCTCCACAGGGCTGGTCTTGGGGTGGATCTGGGTGTTTGGTAGCTCCAGGTGTGCTCCAGTCCACACCTGCCCACATCTCAGCTAGAGACTGTCTGGCTCTGAACAAGCTCTGGGGAAATTAGGAGAGAAGACTTGAGCTTCCCTGAACCCCAAGGGATCTGTGGGATGTGGGGGACTGGGAAGCTGAGGATCACCTGGAAAAGTATAGCCAGTGGAGAGAAACTTGGTCTTCCTTCTGGGAGACCTTGGAAGATGAGTTTCCATCTCCAACCAGTGCCCATAAAACCAGGTAAGGATGAAGCCCCCAGGGATCCAGTTGAGCTCTAGATCCAGAAAGCCGGGATGGGCAGCAGAGCCAGAGGTTTGGGGCACAGGATCCTGCTCCAGGGATCAAAAGTCCCCTGATGTGGCCACTCTGTCCCCGCAGCGAGCGAAGCTGGAGGCGGCCGTGGCCGAGGCCGAGGAGCGTGGGGAGCTGGCCCTCAAGGACGCCAGGGCCAAGCTGGAGGAGCTGGAGGCCGCTCTGCAGAAAGCCAAGGCTGACATGGCCCGGCAGCTCCGGGAGTACCAGGAGCTCATGAACGTCAAACTGGCCCTGGACATCGAGATTGCGACCTACAGGAAGCTGCTGGAGGGCGAGGAGAGCAGGTGAGGACACGTGGGGGGATTGGTGAGCAAAGACTCCCTGTCTTCCCTCTGGGAAGGATCCAGCCTTTTGCTCTCTTTGCCTCGGGACACTGTGAGAGCCCAGTTCCCATTTCCACAAGGAAATGCAGACAAGAAAACCTTTCAAATACTAAGTTCTGGTCCTGGAAATGCTTTGGCTGAAGAGCCAAACCGGCAGATTCTGGGGGGGAAAAAAACAGGGAAAATAAGCAAAGGAAAAAATTGGTTTTCATCATGTTTGATGCTGTGGCAGAACATTTCTAAGTGGAAATCTCAGTGGAATTAGGACAGAACCTCTGTGTTCTGTCCTCGCCCCTGCCATGGTGATAACAGAGCTGGTAAATGCAGGGCTGGAACAAAGCCCTGGAGGGCCCAGGGATCTTTCCTGGATCAGGTACAGGTGGAATAGTAACTCCCTGCCTCTGTCCTTCCTCCTTGATCCCCAGGACCAAGGAAAGCTGAGTCTAATCCCTCCTCTTCCCTTTTTCTTTTCCAACAGGTTGGCTGGGGATGGAGTTGGCAACGTCAACATCTGTGAGTGGATTTTGTTGTTTGTAGCAGTTCCACCTCATTCTAAACCCATAGAAAAGGGAGCTTGGAGTGTCCCAGTTCAGCTCCTCCTTAGTGGGAGCACGCTGAGATGGAGGGTGGTGCTGGGGCTCCATCCCAAGCTCAGCTCTGGCTCATCCGGGTGAAATTAGACTTGGGGCAGCACTGATCTTCCTTTCCTCCCATTTTTGTATGGATAGAAAAGCACTAATGGGAAATGCATTCCCTGGGTTGGGAGTTAGTGCACAGGTGGTGGCAGAGGGTGTTTTTCCAGCTTGGGAAGTGTTGGATCCTCATCTGGCCCGGACCTTGGGCAGGAGCTGCTCTCTCAGGGATGCTCCAAACCAGTGGCTCTGATTTTCAGCCACTTAATTCCTGCTGGGAGTTAGGGAACTACGTTCCCACAGGTTTGGGGCACCAGGAGATGAGCTGAGTGTGTTTGTGAAATGGGATTCTCCATGGATTTTCTGGGAGTTTTCCATGAGTCCTCCAAGCTCAGGTGATCCTGAGCCAGGTTGGTGATGGAGTGACAAGACAAGAAGGAAGGAATTTAAACTGAAAAAGGGGAGGTTCAGATGGAATATTGGGAAGAAAGTCTTCCCTGTGAGGATGGGGGAGCCCTGGAATGAATTTCCAAAAAGATGGAAATCCATCCCTGGAAGTGCCCAAGGCCAGGTTGGATGGGGCTTGGAGCAGCCTGAGATAGTGGGAAGTGTCCCTGCCCGTGGTTTGGGTGGCACTGGATGGGCTTTCATGTTCTTCCCACCCAAATTATTTCATGATCCCACGGGAGCCTTTCCTGAGGGTGCCCAGCTGGGTGCAGGTTCCAGGTGCTCACGTTCCCTTTGCTCCTCTCCCATCCCAGCTGTGGTCAGCTCCAGCGGCGGGGGCGGATATTCCAGCTCCAGCGGATTCCTGGGAGGAGGGATCGGAGGAGGCCTCAGCCTGGGAGCGGGAATGGGCAGCGGAGCACTCGGGTTCTCCTCTGGAGGCTCCTCCAAGTCCTACACCATCACCACCACCTCGTCAAGCCGGAGAAGCGTCAGGAAGTAACTCCAAGGATGCAGCTCGGCATTCCCAGCACCCAAGAGAGGGAAACCATGGAAAGAAAAGTCTTGGTGCCTTTTGCAGGATGAATTGGCTGCAAAACTCCTGCAGTGCTGAGGCCCTGCCCCTGCCCTGCCTGGGCTTGATCCTACACTCTTGGATTTGAGCCATTCCTCTGGGAGCAGGATCAAGCCTGTGGGGTGAAATTTATCCCGGGATGCAGGTGGGGTATCCCTGCTGTTACCCCTGTGCTTGGTACCCCCTGCTCCGGGCTGCATTTCACCCTTGGAAAGGCAAATCCCATGTTTCTGCTGTGCTTCTGCAAAAGACCAGAAGATTCTCTCCCTCTTGACAGGATTTGGAAGACTCTAATCCCTCAGGCTCCTCAGCCCCTGCTGAGGGCTCACCCTGGGTTGAGTTTTTAAATATACCAGGAAGAAAACAGGTTTGGGTCTCCCCTTATTGTTCTTGGAAATGGGCTCAGGGTTGGGATTCAACATTCTCCTGTGACGGAAGCTGTTTCTGACCAAAGGCAGCACGGACAGATTAATTTCAGGCTCCTTGTAGCAAAATAACTCCTCAAGAACCTCCCACACCCTTTCGCTCTCTTTAAATGAAGCCCAAAGCTTGAGGGATCTAAAACTGCTTCAAATTCCATGTGTCCCACTGAACTGGGAGATAAAGTCCCTATTTTTGGGTGTTGCTGTTTACCACTCCCTATTTAAGTATTTAGTGATATCTGGAGTCTTCTGCAGTGAGGGTTCAGTTGATGTCCCATTCCAAAAACTCCTTGTTCCTGCCAAAATGGGTCTTCAACATGCCAGGGAAATTGTTACTGCAGTAGGAAGAGTTTTTAGGGAACTAACTCCAAGGACCTGCTCCCAGTTTTTGTGTTGATGTTCAGCCCTGTCTGGGCATTGTGGTTTGGGTTGGATTTTTATGCTTTTTATGTCTCTCATGAGTCCTTTAATAAAGTTTCCCTTTTAGCTGCATGTCCAGTCTCAGCCAGGTTCTTTGTGCTGCTTGGGTGCTCAGGAGCTCTGGAAAATATCCAGGAATCACCTTCCTGCCATGTCCAGAGCCTGCCCCTGCTCTGTCCCCTGGAGTAGGGCCGTGGGCAGGGGCAGGGTTTGGGGGTTGCTGCCTGCACAGCTCATTCCTGGCTGGATTTTGCCTGCCTGGAGTGTGGGCAGCAGGATTGGGGGAGTTTGTTCAGAGTCATGGTTTGAGCTCAGGACCGAAATGGAATCTGGTTTTGATGGGAGGGAGGAGCAGGATTTTAGCCCTTCTTGCCCCTAGATTCCCTGGGAAAAAACAGCTAAAGTCCTGAGAGTGGAAAAGACCCTTTTGTGTCCCAGTGCAATGGGAAATGTGGGGAGCTTTGTTTCCAGCTTTGCCACCGTCCACTGCCTCTCTGTCCCAGCCCCGGCTCCCTCACAGGAATGTTGGAGCCTCCTTGGAGCTGGGAGATGGGGTCTGGGTCATCCAGAACAAGGACACAATTCCCTCTGCTTGTGGGGCTCCGGGGGAAGCTGGGCCCAGCCCAGGGTGGGTTGTGTCTCTCCCAGCCCTGTCCCAGCCCAGGGGGGACAGCCCAGGCTGGAGCTGCAGCTCTGTGGAGCTGGGGCCAGAGACTTTGGGATCACTTGAGAACACGGATTCTTCTGAATCCTTGATGGATTCTTCAACTGCCTCTTACCCAGCCCCCCCACGGCCCAGCAGTTTGGGGAGAAGGTGCCACAATTTGTCATCCTTTGGGTGGCTTTGGGATACTTGGGCAGGAATTGTGGGGTTTGGGGATACTTGTGGAGGAGTTATGGGTCTCACTCTGCATTACTAGGGATTTCCAAGTGCTCCAGTACTTCTCCTTGAATTTTTGGATGCCAGGACCAGGGAAGGGCAGTTGGTCTGGGTGGCTGCAGGTGACACCCCTGAAGGACAGGGCCACCCCAAGGGACCTGGACAAGCTGGAGCTGTGGGCATCTCCTGAGGTTTACCAAGGCCAAGGGTAGGTGCTGACCTGGGTCAGGGCAAGCCCTGGGGGTGCTGGGGGGGTGAGAGCAGGACCTGCCCCAGCCCAGAGACCCCCTGTGCTGGGCTGAGCCCCAGCGTGGGCAGCAGGGGAGGGGGGTTCTGCCCCTCTGCCCCTGTGCCCAGGTGAGACCCCACCTGCAGAGCTGCTCCAGCCCTGGGGCCCAGCTCAGGGAGGATGAGGAGCTGCTGGAGAGAGCCCAGAGGAGGCCACGGAGCTGCTCCAGGGCTGGAGCCCCTCTGGAGCCAGGCTGGGAGAGCTGGGGGTGTTCACCCCACTCCAGGGAGACCTTGGAGCCCCTGCCAGGGCCTGAAGGGGCTCCAGGGGAGCTGGAGAGGGGCTTGGGACAAGGCCTGGGGGGACAGGACACAGGGAATGGCTTCCCACTGCCAGAGGGCAGGGATAGATGGATATTGGGAGCCCTGCTCCAAGGCTGACTCATCAAGTCCTGCTTGAGACTTTCATCTGATGCTTCAAAGGAATGAAATCACCTGAAAGTAGCAGGGCCTGGGCTCAGCTCCCCTGGGCAGGGGGGAGTGGGGTGGGAGAGAGGGAAATTCCCATCCTGGGAAGACTCTCATCTGTTTCCAGCTTGGAGGATTTGTTCTTTGCATCCATGACAGCGGTCCCAAGCTCAGCACTCTGCAAGGAATGGGACACAGCAGAGAGTGGGACACGGCCAGTCCTGGCCATCAGGGATGGCAGGAGTGGGCTGTCACAGCCCTGGGTGTGGCAGCAGCTCCTGAAGAGCCTTTACAAGTTGCTCCAGTACCAGGAAAGGTGGCTGTGGAATTCTCAGGAGCAGCAAATCTGCCCACTCTGCAGAAATTCTCACACATGGCTGTGCTCACCTGGCCCATTGTGTTCTCATCTTCTCACTTAGTCCTTGGTGATCCTGATTTCTCCCTCAGCTATCCTGGGTTTTACCTCTCTCAGGCTCTCCATGTTGCTGCCTGCAGTGACTCTCAGCTCCTCCAATGAAAATCACAGCCATGGAATGGTTTGGGTCGGAAGCTCATCCTGCCCCACCCCTGCCATGGGCAGGGACCCCTCCCGCTATCTCAGGCTGCTTCAAGCCCTGCCCAGCCTGACCTTGGACACTTCCAGAGATCCAGGGGCAGCCACAGCTGCTCTGGGAAATCCATTCCAGGGCCTCCCTAACCTCACAGGGAGAAATTTCTTTCCAATATCCCATCTAAATCTTCCCTCCCTCTGCTTAAGGCTGTTTCTGGTCCTACAGACAGCTCAAAAGGTGTTGTTGCATATCCCAAAATGCATATTGAGTTAAACCAGAGCAGATCAGGGAGTGGGGGATGTTTCTGTGGGGTTAAAGTCGGCCTGAAGAGAGGTGGGCCCCACCCACCCTTTCCAGGTGTTCTCACCTTGTTTTCCTGCCAGGCCTGGGCTCGTGCCCAGCTCCTGCAGGTGACACCCCTGGGCCAAGCCCTGATGTCCTCGATGGTTCCATCCAGGTGCAGATCTCGGCTGTTGCCCTTCTGCAAGACCACAGAAGTATCCAGGATCTGTGCCTGCAGCCAGTAGAGCTCCTGGAGGGGACATGGGCTGTGCCTGCTGTGCACTCAGTCCAGCCCCAAAGTGGTGCCACCCCCACTGTCCAGTTGGATCCCCTTTGTGGTGACCATTTCACAATGAGTCACTCGTGGGCACTGGGCCACGCCCTGCTCCCCCAGGACAACCAGCTTCTAAATCCAGCTGGGAAATGGGAATTACTGCTGGAGCCCTGGGGGAGCCTCTCACCTCTTTGTAGAACATTCTCAGGAATTCACCCTCTTCTTTCAGCCTTTCTGCCTTGGCTTCCAAGGGTCAGGGCAAGCCCAGGGCAAGCCCTGGGGTGCTCAGTTTTTTCCAAGAGAACTCTCTCCGTGTCCTGGAGATACACTGGGGACAGAAAGAGGAATTTTAGGAGGGAGAGCAGACTTGGGGCTGCCCTCAGGGTTGGTGCCATGACTGCTCTGGCTCCTGGGATTTGGGGTCTGATTGGAGTTTGAGCAAACCCAGCTTTTGCTTGTACTTGTTTCCTGTGCTGCCTTGGGGAAAGAAGTCACCACAATCGCCCAAAAACCTGAACCAGACGGGGAGAGTTCAACCAGCGAGTCCCTTGTTCACCTTCCTTAGGACAAGTAGCTCCTCCTGAGCATGTGTTCACAGGCTCTGCTCATCCCTGGATCTGCGTGGGAAAATGGGAGGTTTTGCTGGAGTTCAGCACAATCCCCTCATTCTTTGAGTTCTTTCAGGCCACAAGTGAAACAAATGAAACTCTGATTTTTTTCCCTCTTCCCCACACAGTGTTTTGGGATACCTTGCTCTTGTTTTGTAGCCTGTGGGAAAACAAACGTTTTCAGAGAGGTTTCTGCAGCAGAACTGCTTTTGTGTGACTTCAAACAGCTGCTGAACACTTGGAAATCTGAATTTCTGAGTCAGGAAGGAGGGAAAGCAAATGTGGAAGAGGGATATTCTGCTTCCTCCATGTGTCTGTGAATGTGGATGTTGCTTTCCATACTGAGATCCTGCGAGATCTTTCCATCTTCTCCACCTCCACCATGGGAATCTACTGGAGGTGAATCTATTTCATCTCCACCTACGAGTTCTCTGGGAACCATTTGCTACCCTGAAAAGTTCAGTGTTAGTGCCTGTTCACAAATTTCAAGCAACATTTTGAGCTCTGAAGTTGCATTTCTCTGGTTTTTACTCACATTTTCCTGTTGGTTTCCCAACCCTGCTTTGCTGCTCTCAGGCCTGTTTGTAACTGGGCTCTGCTGCTCTTGAGGGCTCCCACTTTCTCCCTCAAATTCCAGATAAATGCCCTGAACATGGCCTTGATGCTGCTCTCACTGTGACTCTGCAGGAAGCTCTGCTTGGTCTCCAGCACCTTCTTCTGCTGCTCCAGGATTCAAACCTGAATCGCAGAAAGGAAAGTGGGAAATGGGATGAGGACTGTGAATATGGTGGTGAAGGGTCTGGAGGGCCTGCATGAGGAGCAGCTGAGGTCATTTGGTTTGTCCGGCTGGGGAAGAGGAACCTGAGGTGAGACTCACTGGGGGGCTGCAGCTTCATCCTGAGGGGCAGCTCCAGTCTCTGCTCTGGGGATTGGGGACAGGACCCAGGGAATGGCTGGAGCCATGGGAGGGTCAGGCTGGATATCAGGAAAAGGTTCTTCCTCAGAGGGTGGTCAGGCACTGACAGGCTCCCCAGGGAATGGTCACAACTCCAAGGCTGCTAGAGCTCAAGGAATATTTGGACAATGCCTTTGGGCATAGAGTGGGATTCGGAGGTGTCTGTGCAGGGCCAGGGTTTGGACTGGATGATCTCTGTGGGTCTTTTCCCACGCATCCCATGGCAAAGTGCTTGTGGGAGCCAGTGCTGATGCCCTGGCAGCAGGACGTGTTTCTGCTCTTGGCACACCTGGCAGCGTTTCCTGATCCAGCAGCTTTTGTTTGGGGGCACCTGTGTAGAAATGCACAAAAAAAGCAAAGACATTCTTGAAACCAACTCTGCAACAAATTTGGGCTGTACAGAGAAGGCTGAGAGGGTCTGGAGAGCAGCTGGAACTGGTTTTAGCTTGTTCCCTGCCCCAGTCAGGCCCAGAGGTCAAAGCAGCAGTGCCTGGACACTGAGGCCTCATAAACCCCAAGGTTCTCCCCTGGCAACTTGTGCAAATTCCCTTGATGTCTCTAATGAGCTGTCCTGACAGGATTCTGTGCCCTTTCTGTGCCTTTTCCATGCCCTGTCCATGCCAAACACCTCCCATGGACTCTGGGGGGGAGCTGGGGGGTTCTCAACTCACCATGTCAATGAGTGAAGTGAATTTGTTGTTGAGGGTCTTGAGCTGCTCCTTCTCTTGGTGCTTCACCATCTGCACACTGGGATGGAGCTCTGACCAGACCAGCAGCTCTGGGGTGGTGATGGGGGTGGGGGTGATGGTGATGGGGTGATGGTGATGGTGATGGGGGGATGGTGATGGGGTGATGGTAATGGGGGGATG